>VXBQ01009087.1:70691-310691 GCA_013400175.1 Phainopepla nitens | reverse complement strand
GTAAGTTATCTTGAAAGATATGTTCTTCTGTGCTGCATCCTAAGTGTGTGCTGGGTGAGCCCCTCATTTCTTTCATAATTTGGTTTTCTCGAGAAGGAAACGTGGCTGTGTGGAGGCAAGGAGAGATGTGGTGTGCTGTGGACTGTCCCCCATCCAGACACCCCTCCCTTCAAGCTACAGATTGTCTCTGCTGGTCAAAGCCAGTCTCCTACACCATGGCTGGCCTCTTCCAGGATAAAGACTTTCATTTATGCCAGGTTTAGCGAGGGAGAGTCAGTAGAGAAAGCAGAGTTCTCAGTGTGTGCTCCTCAGGGTGGTAACATCTGTGATATATGTGCTTGCCCTCGTTCAGTGAGTGCAGCTTCATTCCTAATTAAGAATTGCAGTAATCAGCCAAGAGGCTTATTGTGTGAAGTTGAGGAGCCAAAATTATTTGTGAATTCAGTTCAGATTCAATGGATTTTTTTTTCAGCCTCCCCAGAAATGTTTCATTTCTACATTTTGCAACAAAACGCTTTCATTTTGTAACAAATCTAATTTCCTTCCTAGAGTGTGAAATGGTAATTTTGTTTTGCTGTAAAGACTATTCTTGGGTTGATCCAAGCCACTAGTATTGTTGTGAGGTTTTTTGAAGTTTGGTTGTCAGCTTGAAAAAATTAACTATTTGCATAGTTGGGTCCATGAGACAGATCCACAGCTCTGGAGCCGTATCTGGGATCCAGGTCTCTGCCAAGAAACAGGATCAACTGATGAGACTGGACAGCCTCCCTGCATTTATTTGGCCATGGGCAAAATGATGGATCCAATATGTTCCTTACAAAGCTTTGTCTTTGCTGGCTGTGGATCTGCAAAGGGTATGGATAAGCTAATGGTTTGCTGCTTTGTTTCCAACCAGTTTATAATTTATAAATTTTCATTGTAAGTACTTCTATAATATTTTACTACTTCTTCATTTCTGCTTGGTTTTTTTGTGGATAAAAAAATTTACCGAATGCCAGCAAAACGTGGGGTTTTTTCTCTGGGGCCTCAGAGAATATCTGAGCCAGTGCCCCTAAATAGCACGTTGCTGGAGGATTAGATGTTGTGTGTAACCTAGAAATGAGAGCAATCATGGCCTATTTATGAGATATTAACCCATCAGGAATCCCACTCCAAACAAATATGATTTATAAAGTGTTATTACATTGCTGCTACAGCGTCACCCGGCAACTCAATTAGAAAAGCGAAAAATGCTGTTTGAGAGCCCATTGTGGTCAGTGAACAGACACCGTCGGTGTCAGTGGAGTGTGAGGCCAGACTCTGGGGGAAGGAGTCCTTCAGCAAGGGGGGACCTTTTCCATGGAACTGAGACAAAAATCTGAGTTCCAAAGGCAGAGGAACGTGACACAATTCCAGTGTGTGTGTGTGTGTGTTTGCTGTATTCACACCTCCAGAGAAGTCCTCACTTCAGTTCAGCATTTACTTGATACTAATCTGGATTTAACCCTTGGCCATCTGTGGCATCTTTCAGTCTGACTGAAATAAAACACCTTGGGTTGTTTTTGTTGCCTCTCCCAGTGCCCAGATGGGCACTGTGGATTATGCCTGAGGATTCTGCCCTCCTGCTGAGGACTGTTATGGCATGGCCATCCTTGGGCAGGAATACATCATCTGGAGCATTTACATCTTCATCCTCTCAGTACACACACGTGTGTATATCCATCTCTCCATGTATTCTTGGAGGTGCTTCTGCTGTTTGTTCTTTCTGCCCAGTCATTTGGAATTACTCTCTCCAGCTTTCTGTAAGGTTGAGTCACTCTGTGCTTCTCCTCTGGGCTTGTCAAATATTGTTATAGAAATAGATAGTACTTGGCTGATTTTACACTCCTTCTAGCTTTGGTTCCACTGCTTGCAAGTGTTCTCAAATGCCTTCCCACTGAAAGAAGGTCCTTCCTAGTTTTGGTCTCTTTTGATTAGGATCTTTCAATTTCATGATAATTTTTGAAGCCTGGGCAGTGCTGTACACAATAGTGTTTTTTTCTGAAGTTTCCAACATGGATTCTACAGTCTGTTGACGAGTGCTGACCCAGAGCTGCAGCTGCAAAAAGGGTTTGCAAGGATAACAATTATAAGTATTTCCTTTTCATTCTCAACATTGTCTGTGCTGTGTGAGCCCAGACAGTGAGGGTTTCAGCTATGTAATGGCTCCACGAGCATGTCACAGCAGATGCTATTGTAGAAGGACAATTCTCATCTCACTTATGTTTTGCATTTTAGGCCTTTTGTGCATTTAGACAATGACACCTACCCATGCAGCAATGTTATCTTTCCCATGGGCTTTTTTTATACTGGCAATCTGGGGGGAGGAGATATTTCCAAAGGTCATCATGCAAGCTAATAATCTACTTTAAATGAGACAATGTTGAAATTCTCATGCTTAAAATTCATGTTTATCTATATATTTTTTGTGTCCTGAACCAGGTTATTGTACAGTATTTCTCTTCATAGGTGCCCCCAAACAGACAACTCTTGTCCTTTTCACATTTCTGTTTTCCTCAGCATGTGCCTGTATATATTTATTTGTACCAAAACTAGAATATCTTATTAAGATGGGAGCTGACTTTCATGGCCAGACACCTTGCCCTTCGTGCCAGTTTCTCCATGTCATTCCACGTTTGCCTGTCCGTGTATTGCAGGCAAATGTGGTCTCTGCCATTTTCTTACCCTTGTATTCTCTGTGTGCCTTGGTATGTCTTTTAATTAGATGCACTCCTGTTCCTTCATTGCTCATTAACCCTTTCTTTGGAGGAGCAGCTTCCCTTAGCCCTGCAAACAGCCTCTGTTTTTCCCAAAGTCAAGTCCATTTCCCTCAGTAACCTTGATTTCACCAGCTATCAGTTATACCACAAATAATTCAGCCTTTAATTAGTCCATCTGTTAACTATTCAAGTACACATGACTTATCTTTATTATATAACATAATGGTCAGTTCTCTTACCTGCTAGTGATATTTTGGTATGAAAAATATGTTTTTCTGCTTATGACATTCCCACGTTGCCAATGTGCCCCCTGTGGAATATACTGCAGATTACACACTTTCACAGTCTGTGCCAGGCAAAGTAAGAAGGATTTCAACCTCTCTAATATTTTTTTTTCTGCAATTGTTGTTACTTACAAGAACATGTAGGGGCTCTGTAGTTACAACCTTCTGTTCTTTGCCAGATTTCTTCCACTCAGAGAGATTGATGCTAACAAATCTTTGTGGAAAAATTTATTTACCTCTGATTAAAAAGTCAGAATATTTTTTACCTTAATTTCCTACTGTCAGTGCTGTGGGCCAAGGTTACATTTCTGTTGCATGATGAGAGTCAGTTATTAATTGACCACTTGAAATATCTAACCTGTATTTTCTGAGCTGGCATAGAGTTGAGAACTTTTCATTCATTCAGACTTGTCATAATCTAGAGAACTAAACTTTATTATTGATCATCAACAGCACTGTGACAAATGTTCAAATTTCTAAATTAATTTTCAGGGAGTTTTTTATTTCTGGGAGTTTTTTTTCTAGAATGTTTGTCATTATTTGGCAAAACAAGCTGCGTGTTCTGGAAGGTTGTGTTTAAGGGTTGACTTTTTTGGAGCACAACGTAAGACTGAGTACAGATAAATGTGATGTATAACAGTTTTACCAGAATGTGTCTATTATACTGTCTTGTGTGCTCACAAGGGTTTATAAGATTATTATTATCATGAGTTTATTTTTAGAGAACTATCACACTCCTGATAGTTCTTTATTATTACACACTCCTTACAAAATGGGGAGAATGTATCTGGAGCCAGAAGAAATTCCTCCTTTTGCAATCCTGTCAAGATGTCTTCTACAACTTTATTTTATGGCTTCAGAACTGACCTGAAACCATACGTTATTGGAGGTCTCGTGGTATCTCAGCTCATGGAGACATTTCAAGCAACTTGGCCAGCAGTCAGAGGAGTCTTGAAAACGGGACAAGACTTTTGGATTTTACTTAAATAAAACCTCCTTTGTCATCCATGACCAGTCTGTTGCCTATCTGAAAACTGCGAGTAGAAGCTGTACCTTTCACAGAGCTTTTTGCAGTGTTGAGCTCAGAGTTCCTTCTGCAAACTCACCAACAAGTATGGCAATATGTTGTTCAGTGTTATCTCTAAATCTCCTTTATTCCTTCCACCGTTCACGGACAGTCCCAAAAGTTCTTTGATGGGACAGAGAGGAATTAATGCCAAAGTTGAATGAGTTACAGCCGCTACCACCTAATTAAAATGATTTTGCGCCAGTTGCTTTTGTTGGGCAGGATCCACACATAATATGATTTTAATCCTGTTTATATACACTCCTGGGACAGATTTGAGATCAGTGCTGCCATTTAAGTGAGGTTAATCAAGCATACTGGATGCAGCCTTTGTTTCTGTGTTGTGTGGGAAAGGTGACTGGAGCTGCTGGGATCCTGGCTGGCCGTTCCCTGGAAAACCACAACTTTCTTGTTAGCAGAGTGTCTGATCATTAACCTAAGCCCAGCCTCAGAGCCCCCTCCTGCCTGCTCCTTGGGACTGTGCAGCTGCTGTTATTCATGGAGGAGCTCAGAGTTATGAACTGGGTCGTCCTGGCAGCGGATCCGTGGCTGTAGAGAGGGTGGAAAACAAGTGAAAAATAATTACATCTTCCCTAAAAACAAACACTATTTTTTGTATTCTCGGTGCGTTTTATGTGTATGTAAAGGACATTATGGCAAAATGAAAAAGACCCTCATAAAAATCCTTCTTGAAAAGTATTGTTGCTGACAGCCGTGACCTCTGTGAGTCTGCATGTTTACCCATAATTCATAATTAACAAAGACATTAGAACTGCCACTAGAGGATTCTGGGCTTTATTTCTTTCTAACTGGGCAGTACTAATGCTGGAAGTGCTCCCAATTCAGTGATTTAACATTTCAGGAAATCTTGGAGAGGCAGCAGAAGCCTCCTTATATAGTTCATACTCTGGGACTGTGGTTATACAGATATGGCTGAGATAATTATTCAGCTCTTGTTATTGCTATAGTTCTGCACCTGATCCCTGAGCCATTAGAGCACTCTGCAGGTTATTACAACTATCAAACATCAAGGTCTCTTTTCTAGTCTCTCGACTATGTGGTTATCATTTTACTTCTTTTAAATCCTCCATCTGCAGAGAAAGCTTCGGTGCTCTAACTTGGAGATCTGCTAACGCTTTTTTTTTTTATGACTTCCCAAATGAGGCCCTTTCCTTACCAGCACATTAACATAAAAATATGAACTTAGACTTTCTCTGCTTGTGTTGTATTTTTTTTTTTCTGTCTTGTTCTTTTCTTCTTCAAGACCCTGAGTGCCTACACTTTACTCTGAGTGGAGAAGGAGCACAGGGAGGTAGGGGTCTTCAGAACCATAAAACCCCATGAAATCTGCCCAGATCTCAGTGTTTATGGGGCTGGGTTAAATCAGAGTTGATTTTTAACTGATACACTCTGCTTTACAAACATTTCCACCTCACTGCTGCTTTTCGAACTGGTTAAAAATGGAATGAAGATTGAATAGTACCTTCAAATGGGGCTTTGACTCTGGCTGTGCTTAGAGATTCCTGACTTTGTGTGCTGGAGGTGGGCAGTCCTCAGGTAACATTGGAGATGGGGAAGCTTGTCGGGAGAAAATCCTTGCTGTATGTGGTAATATCAGTTTATTGTCACCTTGCTTTCACTGACGACCTGAAACCAAACCCAAAGGTATGAGCCAAATTGGGGAGATGGGAATAGCCCAGCCCTTTTAGGTATTCAGGGGGCAGGCATCCGCTGGGATGATGCCATTTAGGATAATTTTGTGAAGCAGGAGCCTGGAGGAGACCCGTGTCAGCTGCATCACAGGGAAGACCAGGAGCTGCCTTATGCACCAGGGAGCTGGGCTTTGGGAAAGCTGTGTCTGCATGAGAGCAACCAAACACCTGCAAAAGGATTCCATCAGCACCAGGCAGGCTGAGGGGGAGCTCCTCCACGAGGGGCAGGGGCACTCACAGGCAGCATGGCAAAAGGAGCAAACATATGCTTGCCTTATTAATATTGCTGTGCTGTCGTCCCACTGCATATTCCCCTAAATGGGCATCAGCTTTATGGGCAGATCAGGAGGATGTGGAACAGGAGAAAATAAAAACATCATGTATGTGCTGGGTTTGGGGGGTTTTTTTCCTCCGTTTTTTCAACACAATGTGTAATTTAACAGATATATAATTTATGTTAGACAGAGGAGTGAATGTATAATGCATGTTATGCTATTTTTAAAATCATAGATATTAGCGAGTGTCTCTGGAAAGCTGTGGGTTTATGAAATGAAAGCAAAGGGTAATTATGCTGTGACTGGTGCTTTACTTGTTCTCTGGTTATTCTTATGTGTTTTTACTGTCTCCTCTGCATGGCCTTGCATAAGAATAGCACTTTTGCACCAACTCTTTGTTAAGGTCTTTCAACAGCAGCTTTTAATATTTTTGGCTTCTAAATACCCATAATTGCCAATTGTGTTTTAAATTCTATTAGTGTGACATTAAAATAAACAGGCTTTACCCAAAGGTTGTTGAGAGGGATTTCAATATTGTCTTACATTGAAATAGCTCTCTAAATATATCGAGGTGTATATAAAATAAGGATGTATCTGACCAGTGGAACTGGTCAAAAATGATAAAATACACAGAGTTTAAGATTTAAATCATCCGTTAATATTTTTTTTCTATACGTTTGGGAGCTACCAGAAAAGACACCTTTTAAATTTTTATTTTTTAGGAGTTAAAATTACTGTGGCTGACAAATCGTAAGAGCACATTATTCGTGCACACAACTCCAACCAGCCACACTGCAGGCCTGCAGAGCCTTTCAACTTAAGGAGTTATATTTAAAAAAAAAAAGTAAACATTCTTATCTTTCAGGTGGCTAATATAAATCTGGCTAAATTCACTGCACTGCCTGCTGGATTCCTTACCAACACAACTGATGAAAGCACACAGCTAGGGAAATAAAGATAATTTACTTAGCTGAATATTACTGGCTTTCTTAAAGATAGATTAATTAGGAAGTAGGATCAAAACCATTTAGAGCAGAAAGAAAAGGCATTGGGAACAGCACTGAGGAGATAAGTGGTGTCACCCTTAATACAGAGCCTGTTGTTCTACTCAGCTTTCTCTTGTTTAAAATCGATGTGTGCTTGCCACTTTAAAGCCAAAGTTCCAATTTCATGCATACGTGCAAAAACTTGGACTTGCATCCTGGTGGATTTCAGACAGATATAAGAATTGACTTTGACCTTAGGATGGAATAATCAACACCTTGTTTTCATTAATCCCTGTCTTTAAATAATAATTACTAGATTTATGATATTTATTATCTTATACTTGCTTTGGACTGTGAAACCACATCACTTAGAAAATAGGTCATGAACTGATTTTCAGGTATTTAATATTACACTGTGAGTGGAACCTTGTTCTGCTGTTTCTCATAAAAGGTGAATCATGGGAATTTGATAGAAATGGTTAATTATGCATTTTTACTTTATTTTTGGAACACATTGGAATGTCAGAGTTATACCTGTGTTGCCCTAATATGAGGCTTCTTGCTTCCCTGTGCCATCATCCCTTCATGGTGTGTGGAGGCACTGCTGGGAATGTCACCTCGGGTTGGTCTGCTACTCTGGAGCAAAGGTGGCTTCACTTGAATGGCTTTCCCTTTAAAGGCAGGGACACATCTGGAATGTGGCATTCTGTGGCTGGTCTGTCAGACCAACAGGACAGTTAAACAGTAAATCCTTGCTTTCCTGGTCTGAGAGTCTGACACTCAACCACCAAACTTCAAATTGGAGGCAAATTGCATTGCTTAAGTTCCAGTGTTTTTGTGGACTTAGGCACAATGGCACCTCATTTTTGCATGAGTAGATATCATACACTGATACATAGATATCATACACTTAGGCACAAGGGCACCTCTTTTTTGCATAGGTATCATACACTAAAAGGAAAAACATACAGATGTTTTATAGGGCCATATTCTGTGTTATTCACAATTGTATCAGCTTTCCTGTCAGTTGTACAGATCTTGACTGCTGGATTAAGCCTGGTATTCTCAATTCAAGAAAGCAACAAGTTTTAATACCTTGGTATTAAAGGTAATAGGTATTTACTTCTAAATAATATTTATTAAAGGTTAAAGGTACCTACTTTACTGCACAGAACCTCTTGAGAAGACCTGTCTTACTGGTGATTTTCCCAATGGATGAGCGTGTGAATGTTGGTAAAATCAGAGTGCAAGGGAAGTGTTTCAGGCTATTAAGCAAAAGGTAAGTGAATGTGTAACAAAGCAGTGCTTATATATTTATCCTTCCATGTATCTCTGGTCCTGGGCTTTGTCATATGGAGATGTACTCATTGGCATGGACATCACAAAACCAAGTGAAAAACTTGGCTGCATCCTCCACTTGCTCCACTGCAACTTTTCTTTGCAGGAAATATTTCATGTAAACTCACCCTCTACCTGGGTCTTGAATAATTGGGTAATAGTAGATGATGCTTCAGATCTTAATTTCTATTGCAGTTATACCTTAATGTTTACTGTTTTTCTCATCTTTCTGATTGATTAGGAGCAACAACTCCCCTCTCCCCTTCCCCATCCCAGAAAATAGGTTTTAAAGAAGTGAGGTTAGATTTTGATTTGCATTCTTGCATAGTAGTCGCTTGCTAATGTCAGAAGTCTCTATTCTGTTCTGTCTTTTAATGCATGCACGTCACTAGTGGTTAGGTGTGAGGTGATACATCATTTTCCATTTCAAAAGCATTGATCTAAGTCTCCTTCACTGAGAGGGATTTCTTCTTTTTTTCTTTTTACTTTTTTCTTTTTTTTGTCTTAAATAAATCTTAGTGGAGCAGTGCAACAGTGCAGGTCAGTCCTGCAGGAGCGCTCCGGCCGCCGCGGCTGCTGCAGAGCCTGGAAACTCACTGGCACAGGACTGCAAAGTGACTCTGCAGGGGCTGGATGACTTCCAGCCAGCAATGAACCACAGCCAAGAAATGCCAATATGGATAATGCAAACAAGAGAGATTTGGGGCACATTTCGATTTAACCATCTGATTTAATTGACAGAATAAATGCACCTGTCATCGGGTAATATTCTTGTGATTAGTTTTGGCTGTGCTGATGAAACGATGTTAAAAGAATGTCAGAACAACCTGTCCTGGGACTCCTACAAGCAGTTGCAAGCTAAGGAAGGTCAGTTTTCAACTAGATAAAAGGTTTAGAATGATTTCTTCTCTCTTTGTGATTGCCTGTGTCTTTTACTGAGACACATAACAATTTGTCTCGCGTATTCTCCTTCTGCAGCCATGACAAAACGGGTCCTCGGGTCTAAACAAACACACTTCGGTGAAACCTTGGTTTCCCAGGCTTTGTTATGGCCATGCTGTGCGTGGAAGGAGGTGCATTCCTAAGGGCCTCCTTTGCCTATTCGTGCATTGTCATTCAGAATCGGTGGCCTTTGTGGAAATGGCACCTCGTTTAAGAGGAGTGCTGCCAGAGATTTTTGCTTCCCATTTCCCTCATCCCAAGGAAAAGAGTGCAGCCCTGAGGCCACACCCACCTTCAGGTGATCTCTGCACCAGGACCCAAGAATTGGTTATGAGCAACAGGGTCTCCTTTTGGCTGGGACAGGTGATGTTTTTGAGCCTTATCAGTGGATGTGAAGGTAGGACATGGGTTAATCAAAGTTTTCTTTATTGTTACTGCCTGTGATGGGCTGTCTGGATGGAGGTGCAAACTGTGGACAAGACCCACTTTGTTGGTGTGTGATGAGGAAAAGCTCTTGGTTGGCAAAGGCAAACTGGCAAGATGGACAAAGGTTTGGAGAAAAGACAGATGAGGGTCTCCATTGTGTGGGGAACTGTTCTGCTGGAGGGGAAGGGGTCCTGAGAAGGAATTCCACCTCCTCCATGAGCAGTTTAATGGGATTTGCAGCTTGTCCATGGTACCTGCTGCAGGGATTCACAGTGCCACGTGCATGGAGGGGCTGTGACCACATGGCTGCACATCCCTCCGTGCAGATGGAGCTGCAGCTGTCCCTGCTGCAAAGGGGCAAAGTGAGGACAAGGCAATTGGGTGACTTGCCAGAGGTCACAGCTAAAATCTAAACTGAATCTAAATTCCTTCAGGCCCAGGGCCTTACCTACAAAAGTCTGCTCCCATTAAAAACAGAGAAATAGTATTTTGGTGCATCACCACATCTAGTGTTGTTTAATCCACATTTTGGTGTGCTTAAGAGCTTCAAGTTGATATGTATTGCTTTTAAGTAAGGATGTTACACTCAAAAAGGAATTTTAATGACAAACTTTATTTTTGAAAACCTGAATGTACAGCCAGCACAGGCTCCCCCTTGGGCAGAAGCTCAGGGCACCCAAAGCTGCTCTAAGGAAGATACAGACTTGGACACCCATTTCTGGGGAAAGGGAAAAACTCCTGCATCTGCTTCTCACTAGGATGGCTGAAGTAGCAGTGCCAGACAGGGATTTTGGACTAGATAAATAAATTCAGCATTTGAATATATTTCTGTGCTGAGGTATAACTTGTTAAAAAACCAAATTGGTTCTGGTTGACAAGTTACAAATGGAGTGGGAGGGAAATTTAAGTTAACTTTCTCATGAACAGGATTGCAGAGCCAAAGTAGAACAAAATGTAAAATATCTTTCTTTTGACTAAAGTTTTGTTGGTTTTATTTTTCCTAAGTCCACATGAATGAAATTGAAGGGGTGGAACTTGTCCTGTGAGGAGATACCCCATAGGTTTAGATGCCATTGAATTCCATTGCAGTTCATGGTGAGTGGGCTTTGAGGCCACACTGCTTTCTTGCAGAGATATGAGTCTCATTTAGAGGGCAGAATTGCTGTACAAGTGCTTTTGAAGGTGCTCTGTTTTCTCTTTGTCACTTTTCTAAGCATAAACACGTTACCTTCCAGATAGCACCCAAATATCCCCTGAGTGACAGTCAGTTAACCATGACATTTGGAGTTGCACATGCTTTCACCCTCAAATCTTGAATGAAGTTTTGATTTCAGCCTTTTTAGCCACTACACACTAAAAGAAGCTAGTTAATGGGCAGCCATTCTCATACTCATAACTGGTGCTCAGCCTGGTGCCACCAGTGGGATGCTGCATGTGCTGGGTCAGTCACACCACAGACAAAACCTGCTCTTGATGATGAAGATGATGTTAAAAATCATTTTCAAGTTCCATTTGGGGCTCTGTTAAAGGAATCTGCCAGTGTTTCTTTTAGGAATCTTGTTTTAACACTTTCTTTTCCATGATGCTGCCTCCCATTGTATGCCCACATACAGAGGATTGGAAATATTCAACCTGAGAGATGTTTTCTTCTAATTTACATGAGAAGAATATTTATCAGGTGTAATTGTATTGATTTTAGGGACAGCATGTAAGGCAGGGGCTCTAAGACTTCATAACAACTCGGAAAAATGGGTCTGTGCATATTTTAGACTTCAGTTTGTCAGATTAAACACATTAAAATTCTATGAGAGAAGAAACACTAAAATATCGCTGTGAAATGAATTCAGCAGATTGTGCCATGGACAAGGCTCACAGGAAGAGAGGGGAGAAGCAAAAACAGGTTTGAAACTTCCGTGTGGTTGGAAGTGTGGCTGCTTTAACTCCTTCACCTCGAGCTTTGAAAATAAAATTCTGTGTTCTATATCATGAGAAATGAGGAGACTGAGCAATGTATGGTATTATTTAGAAATATATTGTAACTTGTAAGCCTGAGAAGTCGGGGTTTTTTTCAGTAGTCTTAGAGGGACTTGGCATTAAACAAGAAGACTACCTTAATTTGGTTTTGAAAGTAGAGCTGTTCAGCAAATAACATGCAGATGCTTTTTCTGGTTTCTCTCTGTCTAGTTTTTTGCACTCTATAAATGATAAACTGAAGCTTTCATGGAGAAGTTCTATTTCTGCCGCTGTCCCAGCTTTAAGTTTCAGCAAACTCGAGTAGATGTGTCCTAGGTAACAGCAGCTTCCCTCCAGCTTTGAAGCATCCTTGAAGCAAGTGCTGCAAGTGCCATTAGAGCAAAGTGTGTCTGGCTGATGGATGGGGGCCTCATCACTTCCCTAGACTGGGTTCCTTTGCTTCCCCTAATCCCTCCCCTTCCCTACTGGTGGGAGCAACTCCTGTGCTCCCAGGAGCACAGTGCAGCCCCTGGGTCAGTGCAGAGGGGGAAATCAGCTCCCTCTGTGTGCAGGGCTGGGTGGAGTTGGGCTGGATGGAGCAGTGTGTGGCTGCTGCTTCACACCTTGCAGAGCATCACCTTCCCCGGGCTGGTGGCAGAGAAGGCTCTGAGGAAATCTAGGAAGCTGGGAGAACCTTTTTCTTCTGGAGAAAAACCCAGATTTGGTGAAGGAAAAGAGAAATTGAAGCGATACCTGTTTAATTCAATTCTGTCTCTACAGAGGGGATAGGAAAAATGAAGTGACTTTTGATCCCAAGAGCTGAAGTCTAGCACAGAGTAAATGGATTCAAACTCTCTTGAGTTAATGAGCAGTGTGCCTGCTGTCCTGGAGGTGGCTTTGGCACTAAGTCTTAATATTAATTCCCACTTTCCATCCAGCTATCCCACCGCATCATTAAATCTCCCAGGAAATGCAAATACACATTACTTGTCATTATTCAATGAGAATATTGTTTAACATTTGCAGTGTATACACAACCCATTATAAAACTCAGTGGTGCATGCTCAGAAGCAAAATGTATTACTGTAGATATCAGTAGATAACTATTTATAATTAATCCTGTAGGAATAGCAGTTCTAACAGTAAGAAACATCTAAACTAAATGGAGGGTGAAAATGCCTGAAGTTGTTTCCATGGCTGTTTAGGTTACTGGTTTGGTCATTTCAGGGTCGGCCTTCATTCAGACAGCAAGAGAAGCGAGCTGGAATTCATTGCCCAGCAAATAGTAAATACTCAAGGAGGGGCTGAATTTGATGCTGTGATCTAATTTTTGGTGTTTTGAATAAAAGATAGTCTGTTTAGATTTGCATGACTGTATAGGTAAAGCTGGGGGCAGGGGGGGAAGGTTTGCAGGATACCCTGTGATGGAGAGAGTTTGGCTGAGTCCCAGTTTAGAGCTAAGCCAGCCCTGCAGAGGTGCCTGTCACAGGGGTTTCAATCAGTTCCTCCAGAGGAGGAAGTTTTAATTCTCCTTAATATTCACATCATCAACTGGGGAGAGCCCTCATTTCCGTCTATTAGCATGGCTTCCACCTGTAGGACATGAAAAATGATCTGAGTTCATCATGCTCTTCCTGAGAAATGACTCCATAATCGATTTTTAGGGGGACAGTACCTTACATTAATGCCATTGCTGGTCATTCTGCCTCTAATACCTCCCCTGTCACCTCTGTTCTGTTCCTTCCTGGGCTCTACCACAGCCCATTTTCTCCCCTGCTCAGTGGCCATATGCAAAGCACAGGTTTTTACACCTGATGCCTGAGAATTCCCCAGATGGAGCTAAGTGACCTTTCTTAAAAGTGTGGGGTGTTTCTTAGAAATGAATTGCATAAAAGGCTAATTATTAACCCCAAAATACAGTCAAATATTGCTGCATGTGAGACTGGGGCAGGAGCTGTTCCTGTAGCCCTGGGCTAAGGGTCCAAGTTATATATAGAATATAAAAATATATATAAACCATCCATTTATTAAATATGGTTAGGGGTTTTGTTTGGATTTGGTTTTGGTTTTGTTTGGTTGGGTTTTTTTAAAGGCTCTTGTTTCTAAGCTAATTTACTTCCTGGCCATTTGTGGCTGATTATTCAGACTTAACATTTCTCTGTGTTACCCTCTCTCACTCTCTCTCTTAAGGAAAAGAATAATTCCTCAATTTAAACTTGAAACTTATCAGGGCTGTGACCACCGTTTGCTGCCAATCTCTGGAGTGTTGGGACAGAACTCCAGGCTTAGCCTAAAAGCCTTTTAAGGCATAGAGGAAAAACCACAAATGAAAAATAAGTTAAACTCTTATATATCACTACTGTTTGGAAAATATTAGCTTAGCTAATATTCCTTTGTGTGAAGGAATTCCTCCTGAAGGCCAGGATGTTGTGTTGGGGATCTGAATTCTACGAGATATGTTGGTTTCCGGGTAGTTTGTCTTCAATATGTCCCAGTAACTCAGAGCTGTGCTTGATAGTCACTATTGAGTCATGAATTAGACTTATGTCAGCTGCTTAAGTTAATGGTATGTTGGTTTAGGGTTTAAAAATACAAAATCCCAGTAAATAGGAATGTGCTACTGTGAAAACTTGGATTTCAGACTGAATACTCCAAATCACAGTGAAATCATGGTGAGAAAATGAGTTTTGCACATATTTGCTAGGATGGGAGTGGAGAAAGATGATGTACTTCATCCAAGAGACATTTGTCCTCGATGGAAGCAGACAATTTAAAAAAATGTACAGAAATTATTAAACAAAAAAGAACATAATTTGGGTTGCAGAGCGATCCAGTGAAAGATACTGTCTACTTTTATTTTTATGATGGCAAATTTTTTTTAAAAAAAGCCAACTGTAGATAGCTAGCTCCATTTGTAGCTCCAATCAGAACAGTACATTTTCCTTATTAAGCTCCTTATTGTTTGTACATATTGAGAAGAAAAAAATACCAGGTAATCCAGGGTTTCTTGTTAACATGAATTTCTCCTTCCCAGCTGCTCGTGCTGCTGTTTGCAGAGGCAGGATCCCAATCCCACCCTTGCACACACCTTTGGGTAGAACTGAGGCTCAGAGGGCTGCACTGAGGTTTGAATAAACACCTTTGGTAGTGGAAAATCATAGTAACAATCATTTTGGTGGCCCTGAGCTCCCCATCAGCACTTGTTTTAAAGATAAGAGAATGATGGTAACTTCTAATAATTCTAATAGTGAGTGCCACATCTTTTCTCCTACTTCTGTCTGTGTCCAAGTTGAACAAATGGCTTGTTCAAAAATCAATATATTAACTCCTTACTTGTTTCAAACAAAACATAACTGATTATTCAGAGCAGGAAACTGCAAGAAAAGAAACTGTCTTGGAAATCCCCAAACACTTGCCCACTGACCTTCAGTGTGCACCAGCCTCTGGACAGCTTTGCCAAAACCTTACAATCTGTCCAAGTCATGTACACCATCCCAGAAAAAAATCTTTCCTGTTTTGCTTTTGAACTGCCAAACTTTTCCAGAAAAAGCTGAAATGTGAATGCACAATTGAGCCAAATGTGCTCAGCAGTAACTCAGAACCCTCATTTAATGCAGATTGTCCCACGTTGAAGGCTCCAATAGAGGAATCCAAGCTGAGAGAGGGGAAAATGTGGTGCAGTGTTTTTACTTTTGCAAAAATAATAATAAAAATGAAAGCATTTCCTATCCTTAAACCTGTATTGAAAGAAAAATATTCCCTAATAATGGAAAGTGTTTTATGTAAGCTGTATCTGATATACTTTTGGAAAATACAGCACAGAGAAGTCGTGATTCCCCCCTCACCAGCAATCAACCATCTGATCCCACTCAACAGCCTAAAGCACACCTTAAACCTATTTATTTCCATGCTCAGAAAAGGCAACAAGAACAATTTATTTGACTGAGTTAATATAAATGATTCCATTACAGTTTTGGTGCCCTGAAGGATGGCACACAGGGGCTTTGTATGACCTTTCCTTTAATGTTCCAGTAGTTTGGAAGTGCCATTAAGAAGTGATCAGTGGGAATTGTCTTAGGGATGCCACCCACCCTTCTAAGAAGGATGTGCAGTGAGACCCGACCTTAAGATTTGCTTTGAATTTTAAAATGGTATTGCCAGATAAGCAAAGCTCTACATACAAAACTCACCCCCCCAAAATAAAAAACCCACAAACCTTAATTTCCTCAGGGGAAAAAAAGAAAAAAACAAAAAATGAAAGAAAAAAAAAAGAAAAAGAGCAATTGATCCTGTTGTAATTCAGATCTCATAATAAAAAATGTAATACTAGAAAACAGAATATCTCATTTTGGAATCAGCTTCCATGGTTACAAATGCTCTAAACTGATGTTGAAGATAGACCAAACATGTAGTTAATGTTACACCCATCATCATACGATTAACATTTTCCTGATATTATTAGTGTAACTCTTAGATTTTTTTTTTCCTCTTTCTGTCATTCATATTAAATTATGTTCTCACTTCCCTGCCTTTAGTAGCTAACTTTGTACTCTGAAAACAATTTATTATGCCAGCAGAGCAAAGCTGATAGATCTGTGTGCGGGACAGACTCTGTAGCATTCATGTCAATTATATTGTATTAGGGCTTTCCATTAATTTTGTCTTCCAACTTCATGAAACACTAGAAGGCAGATTCATCTTTCCCCTGATGTAATTGTATTGATTTCAGTGGTGCCATTACCAAGGGAAAGAGCAATAAATGACAGCAAATTCTGGCCCCGAGTTTTGCCAGCCTGAACTTTCCAGTTCCAGCAGAGTTGCTGGACACAATTTTTATTATTTGTTTATTTACAGCCCTCTTCTTCCTGTGTTCACAATATTCTCTGACTTTTGTCATTAAGCAAATTGTGTAATCCTGTTTGATGTTAGTTTTCAGTAATTCAGCATTCGGTTCTAGAATGACAATCTCATTTTGTCAGGAAATCAGTGTTACATTGCACAAGCCATTTATATTCCAAGGTATTCTCTTATTAGACTATCTCAGATGTGATGTGCCTTCCCCTCCTGTGTAATCCTGTTACCAACACTCTCTACATTACAATACTTTCTCATGCATATTATTTCGATTCCTACAAGAAATTTCTTACGAGGGAGATGAGCTGTAGTGGCATCTCATTGTTCACTTTTGTCTATGATTTACACCAATTTTAATAGAAATAGCAGAATTCTTTATTATCAATAGCTGCTTTATTTGTTTTAGAATAACTGCATAATTATGAATGAGCTGCTGTGATTTTTTTTTCCCTGTTTGCTCTTGCATTAGTGGAGTTGGTGGTGAAGCATGATTTTTACTTAGTTTTTTCTGGTGTAGGATCAATGTCTGCTGCTGCTATTACTAATTTACAGATACATTGACTAGGGCTGTGAACAGCACATTAGGTTAACTTGCAGTATCCATTCACTCAAAAAATACAATAACAGATATTGGTATATTGAGAGAGGTGATCTGCAGCTGTGCAGGTGGACTGACTAAAGATTCAAATAGAAGGAATAATTGGATTTTTTGGCTTACAACTTTCAGGGCCTTATAAAAACAGAAAGCAGCCATCTCTAAGGAGTGCAGGCTGCTGCCCTCTTGGCTTGATGTGAAGGTCGTTGTAGGTGGGCAGGATGACTCCAACCTCTGCCTCTGCACATCTTGGTGGGGGAGATCTGGAAATAAGTGACTTCTGTAGCATTGAGGAATCTCCTGGTATGAAAGCGGGCGGAAAATGCAGCGCTGTAAAACAGCCGTGGGGAGAGGATTTGCTGCCTCTGCAAACTTCCACTCCTACAACACCAGAAACCCTTTGGGTGTTGAGAGCTGGGGAGGAACTGGGAGAAGGTGTCAGCACTGCTCGGTGACTGGGAGGTGTGGGCAGGTTCCTGTTTTCCATCTGTGCAGCCCACTCTAAATGGAGCTATTAAGTCAAAAACAAACAAACAAACGCCTCAAAACTGATCAAGGAGATTTCAGGGAATGCTGGTGTAGAAAAAGAGTTCCAGTATCAAGTGTTTCATTTCCAAATGCAGTGCAAGGAGAAAAAAAAAAAAAACAACAAAAATCTCTGCAACCATCTAATAAAAGTGAAGATGGAAAAAATTGCCTGAAAGTAGAGTCAAAACAGCAGGTAAGAGGAGAATCACGAACAGACAAAAATGCTGCAAATTTCATACAACATCTGAGAGGAGATTACAGTGTCAGGACAATGGAATCATACACTGAAAATGGTGTTTAAACTGCATTCTTGAAACATTATTGCTATGCTGTAGTTATATTTAACAGGAAAGTTTTTATTTTATTTTTGCATGCATCCTAAGCGTGAGATGAATGTATGTATAAAAAATGAAGAGAGTATCTAAAAATGTGCTTTAAAAATACTACAATGGCACATATATTTAAAAAAAAATAAATCACTGGTTCCTATTTTTTGAAAAATGGAATGTTTAGGGTATGATAAATGGTAATACAACTTTTCATTTTTGCTAGCCCAGTTATATACCAACTGAAGAATTCATATAAATAGTTGAGGTGGATGGCCTGTGGATATTGTACACAAATAAGCTTTCTTAGAATATCTCTTTGCCAGCATCGGTGATGCCTACTTAGAATAAACTGACCTCCAGGCTTTTAGCACTGCAACTGAAATGGAATTTTTTTTAATTTACTTCTGAGGAAAAAAAAAGTAACCCAACAAATTTCAGCCTTCAGATCATTGTTATTACATGAGGAATGTTTTCTGTGTGAAATACATTCACAGATGGTCCCTAAACATAAGCAGCACATACTGTGTATAGAAGATAAGTCATTCTTTAGTTTCTCTGGGTTTTCACATTTAACCTGTTAGGGAGGGGAAAAAAAAAAAAAAAGAAAGATGCCAGAAAAGAAATCTCTCTCCCTGTTCAGATGCTGCAGCCCAGATGAAATGCTCCTTTGTGCTGCTGCTCCTCTAGTGCTGCTGTCTGACTCCTCAGCTCCCAAGGCCTCGGAAAGAAATGAAGCTCAGTGACAAATTTACAGTTATGCATGATTTTAGAATTTCTGTTGTTAGGAAGTTGACTTGATCTTGTCCAGGCCACTGTGATAGCCAACAGAGGTAAGAGACCTCGTGCAGAGTCCAGAGAGTCACGGCCAGGAAGGCAGGATTCTGTTCAGTGTCTTCCCAATTGTTCTTGTAATTTTATGCCAATTGGACAGCCTCAGAGAACTACACTGATTTCTTGGAGAGACTTGTGAAATACTCTTGAGAATCTGCCCCAGTCAGGCATAGGTGGTGACAGGGAAGTGCAGGGCAAGTTGGTGGTTTGTGAGCCGTTGCAGTTACGTTTTGTCTGTGCTGGGGGTACCTTCCACACACACACAGAACTTTGGGGATCCTAAAAGTTTGCAAACAAAGCAATTTGAAGTGGTGGGAGCTGTTGAGCGCAGACATCAACTTTGTCTCGGGAAATTCCTAAGCAGTAAATTCCTGGAGGCTGGGAAAAGAAGTAGGAGGAATAAGCACATCCACGTGTCTCGTGTTCGTGGGCTGCCCAAAGGTAACTCTAGCAGGCACCAGGCCGTGTGTGAGCCTCGTGTGGAAATGCAGGCAGCGTGTCTGGGAGGCTGAGGGGAGCAGAGCAGATGCAGACGAGTCATTCTTTGGTTAAACTATAGCCGTAACCATAGCCAGTCCCTTTTCCCCACTGGCATTAGTCCTCTATTCACTCTGCATCCCAGGAGGTAATGGATGCACTGATGGAGAACAGAGCTCTCACACAAAAGACACTGGCTCAGAGTCTTATCTCTGGGCTCTCTTTTTCAGGTTGCTTTTGGAGCCTGTGAAGTTTATTAGCTATTAATTTCTGTTTTACATAATTTTATTTCTTCTTATAGCTGCTTAAAGGTATAAAGGTGGGAATATTTTTCATTTAGTGCATTAAACTCAAGTTCTACGTAACCATTTCAAAGGCGAAATTGAACAGGGTTGTGTTACTAAGCAAGAAACCAAATTTAGATAGACATAAATCTAGAGGGGAAAAATTAACCAGCAAACCTAAGAGGATTTCTTCTCTATGTGAATTTACTAGGACTCAAATGTACATCCCTTCATATAAGTACTGTGAGAAATGGAGGAGAGGATCAGCTCCCCAGATTTCATATTTGCACCCATGGGTGAGACTCTGCACTAGATCAGTAATGACGAATGAACCAGTTGTGTATTCACCCAGAACTACAGCTAAAACGAGTACTAATTCTTAAACAGATCTTTTCAAAAGTAGGGAGGAAAAACGCCCTGTGTTTTTTTAAAATACTTTTGCATTTTTCTTAGCTCTGCACCTTCTGATTCCCCTGAGGAGTGGAGGCAGGAATGCTGAAAATGCAGTAGGAAATACTAAATTTATACCTAAGAAATGTATTTTGGATTGCATTAAAGGTCTCGTTCTTTCTGGATTGTCAGCCCAAATCTGCCGGCACCCAAAGTTTCCAAGTCTGTAGATAAAAGTCTGTGTTTGTGAGAAGTACTCAGTGTTTCTCTGGCTAGAATTAATGGCTGAGTTTTCTCCATCACTATGCACCTTGAGATATGGATCTCCTAATTTTTGTTACAGCTTTATTAAATAATCTACTTTTGAAAAGATTTCTGATTTGCAACTCTCACGTAGAGTTCATTCTTCCGCCACTCCAAGAAATCACAAAAGCACATTCTTGATTGACTGGATTCAGCTGGATTAATCTCCTGTTTAAACCTGAAGAAAGGGTGTTGTTGGGTCAGAGCCTTGACAAATCTGTGAGGCATCTGGGTGAGCAGGGGCTGAAAGAGAGGGTATAACACAGGATCTTCAGTTTGGGAATTGAAAGCTGGAGGTGCTGGCATTTGTATTAGTTAAAATGTCTTGGTGGATGTCAGTATCATATAATACTGGGGGAAAAAGAGGTGGAGATGGGTGGTTTGGTTTGCTTTAATTAGAGAACATGAAGCTAACTTCTGGCTTTGGGGGAGATGAGAAGCATGGGCTGAAAACAAAGCATATGATCTTGCTGAGTGCTGGTGAGACAGTCTAGGCAGATTTATATGGATGCTGAAGGAAGCTTTAAGCAAACAGGCTGTTCCTGCTCTGATGTGTCATATTAATATTCTTTTACTTCATGGCTCTTGATAATTTGAGTATGTGGCTCTCAAAACAATCATATTTTGCCTAATAAAGTGAAAACAGTGGTAAAAATTACTGTTGCAAAATAGGAGGCACCAAGTCTCTAAAAGATGTAGGCACCTGCATTTCCAAAGCCAATACAGGAAGGAAATGCTTGCTGGCTTCGTTATGTCATAGAAAATACAACTTAATATTGAATTCTCATCAATCTGTGCAATGCTTAGAATGTCCCAGATTATGTTAAGTCAAACAAAACCTCTCTGTGCTAACACTTTTTCTTATTTCCTTGCACACTGTTCTGCTCTATTGTGCATTCAGGCTGAGGGAAGGCAACTTCTTTTGTGAGGACTAAGTGGGCTCTGCTGTTTCAGTTTGCGTGATGTAAATCAATATATGTGTTCAGAACCTTTCCAGCTAAGGGTATGGCTTCCTCTCCAGCGTAGCTTTTGTGACACAGAATTAGAAAATGCCTTTCCCCTTCACATTTATTGTACGTGTTCTTCTGTAGAGTAATCGTTCTGTTCCACGTTTCCAGAGGAATTTGGGTCATTGTTTACTTGTGGCTTCATTAAAGAACGTCCAGTAGGTAACAATTTCCATCGTCAACCTTTGAATATCAAACACACTATTATAATAGTCTTTGAAAGCACTGCATGGAGCACAGAAACCTGAGAGACGCCAGAGCAGCTCTAGTCAAGTTATAAAAAGAGCACTACCATCGCTGCCTGAACAGAAGGAACGTGTGGGGAGATCGAGGGCATTGCCATGACAATTCCGACCGGCGCCTCTTTGTTCTCCTTGCGTTCTGGCATAGACTTTCTTCTTCCAACATCAGGAGCAAATGATGATTAGGAGAAGCCGTGCTTGTTGTGGAGAATGCATGGCCAAACACCTCTTCTTCTGTTTGTTGGAGCCACAAAATACGTGGTCAATGGAGTCTAATTTGAATGAAATTTTATGGGCTCACAGAGGTTGGTGTGAAGTAAGGAATGCTCTACTTTGACCTCTGTAGCCTCTCTACAGAGAGCTTAATAGAGAAAATGTTTTAAATTACAGTATGTTCCAATTATTGTACATTTATGGGACGGTGTGAGCTCCCTCTACGGGCTAATTTAACGTCTGCAAATTCCAATAATTCTTTTTTGTAACAAAGCCTCTGTGTAGCCTCGTGGATAAGGTGCCTGCCTAAGGTTTCTAAGGTTGTGCTCTTTTGAGCGTGTGCAAGATGGCTGCCACAAAAGTGTTTGAAGCTGCCGCGTTTGAAGCTGCCGCGTGTGTTTGAAGCTGCCGCATTTGAAGCTGCCAGGTTTGAAGCTGCCGCGTGTGTTTGAAGCCGGCGCGTTTGATGTTGCTGAGTACGTTTGTAAATTTGAGGCAGACTTTAATATTGTTAGACGGTAGGGGAGTCCTTTTCAACCTTTTTTCATTTTTCACTTGAACTTTTAAAAAGTTTTATTTTAACTTTTTTTTAAACTATTTTAACTACTTATGTCAGCTGAGGAATGCTGTGATTCACAGCCATTATTGTAAGGAGGCTGTTATGTATTTTTAGTGCTGCTGGGACCATAGGAATTTTTGAGTGACTTTGACTGCAGACAACAATGTGGAGAATAATCCTGACTGTGAAAAGTGCTGTTGGGGCTGCAGAAAAGTACAGAATAATTTTGACCAAGGGCAATCATGGCTTCTCTGAGAAGAAATACAAGTCTGCCCGGGTGTGGAATTGTGGGTTGCTGAGACTGGGAGGAAAAAAAATTGCTGGAAAGAGAAGGTGAAGCTTTGTAGAGAATTGATAGCGTGTTCAGTTAGCTGGGAGCTACAGGTTTGGAAAAAAAATTCTGATGGGACTCCAGAGGAGCCTTCAATGATGCTGGGAGGGAAGAACTTTGGCTGTTTGAACAGTAGGGGAAAAGTAGAAATACTGCCATTTGTTGAAAGCTGTGAACCACCAGAAATATTAGGAAGGAAATGTTGAATGCATTGTTGAGAGCTGTGAGGTGTAGTTTGTTTCTTCTGCCGGAGAATTGTTCCATAAAGTTATATTATTTAGGAATGCAATTTTTCAAGACTAAAAACCACCCAGGACTTGGAGAGGGACTGGCAAGTCATTCTCTGTTGGGTGGGAGAGGGAGAGTTTTCCTACATTAGCTAAACACTGAGTTTTACAAGAGCAAGCAGCACCTTACTGATGTGAAAGTGGAGGTTGGTTGAAACCTAGAGGTTCACATCATTTGACTAAGTGGGTGTTCTTCAAACGGGAGCGATCTGCTGTCGCTGAGCCCGGGGGGTGACCTCTCCTGGTGGCCACCTCTTCAGTGTGCGCTGGGAGCCCTGTGCGCCACCAAAACCACCTGCAGGTCCTGGGCTCTGGAGATCCTTCCCTGTCACTCCTCCAGACCTGGAGCATCCCTTCCTGCTGAGGTTTGTTCACTGTCTTGGAGACCCTCTGGACACCCAACTGCCTCAGGTACTCTTTGGAGCGCTAGGAGATGGATTTTGTAGCTCTGAACGCGTTCCTTTTTTACCGTATCTCTCCATCATGTCCTACATTGAGTTCTTGGCACAAGATTGGGATCTGGGAGCCTATGCCTCAGATAACTGGTAACAAGATGTTGAGATCACAGATTATTTTGTTTATAGTGCTAAATCTCCCTCATATTAAATCATCACCTTTTAATTTTTCTAGCCTTGTCTCTTCTGTTCTGGTGATTCTTTGTTCAGATGTGCTCATTTTATCACTGGAGCTGCTAACACTGAGCATTGTTTTGTATGGAATTGCACAAGTGATGAAATGATGAAAAAATGCCAGAGTTGGGTAACTGTTGATGACTTGGCTTCCCTGGGAAGGTTTCACTTAGGGATTTTTAATTTCTGTACAATAACAGGCACTGAATGGATCTGACTGATACTGTTTGTGATAAGTTACTCCTGATTTTTCTACAGGCATTTTTCATCCTTATTTTAGAATATTTGTTATGTTTTTTGGACTTGCAATGTTGTTCTTACTCTCTCTAGTTTATCAACCACATAATGAAATGAACTTCAGTGTTTTCTTTGCTGATTACACAGACTTTTCATTACTTTGAGACACTTTTTGGGTAAACCAAAGTAGCCTCTGTGCCCTGTCTGGTAAAATTCAGAGGAGCTCAGCTGGATTTTCAATGCTAGAGCCTGGCCTCTCTTGTTGGCTTTTGCATGGTTTTGGAGCAAAGACTCTATCCATAAACTTCCTCCTAAAATTTCAGGTGTATATATGGCACTTTGTGATCTTAATAGCAAATCAGATATAATGAGTAACCTCCTCGCTTTCATTTTCCTTCTAATAAAGTTTTTATTGAGTATCATCAACCTTAACACTGTGCATTTGGATGATTTTTAAAATAATTTTATATCATACTTTGGTGTGGTTGTTTCTTTCTTTCTGTTTGTCTTCCAGGTTTAGTAAATTAGATGATTCTTTACTTTTTGTAGAGTGTTGTTAATAGAGAATTTATTGCCATTCATTCTGAGCTTTAAATACCTTCCTTTTTCGCATTTTGGGTGGTTTTTCTGTGGGTTTTTTGCTCTGTCCTTTCCAATCTGTTACACTCCCTTCGTTTTGCTGTTGTCCTTGTTTATTTGAAGTGGAATTTACCTCTGACTTGTGTTTCACTGCATCCTGCCATCAAGTTCAGCTCCATCCTCTTGCTCTTAACTTAGCAATATTATTATTGGTGGGGATTGTGCTGGAACCCCGGAGCAGCTTCTTTACCTAAGAGCTTCTCACTGGTGTAAATTAATTAGAATGTTATCCAAAGTAAAATAATTGAGCTTAAGATAAAATGTTTTGATTTTTCTAAACCAAAGTTGTGAAATTTCAGGCAACTTCTCAATTATTAATTAAAATTAAGTGTCAGCCCTGGTAACTTACCTCTTCCCTGTTGCTGAAATTTGTTTTATTTTTTTAGCTCTTTGCCTATATCTGTATGATTAGGTTTAGAGGCATCTGAAGCTATTTGAAACAGCAATGGCTTGGTTTTCCTTTCATTTGTGATCCTGAAATGTGCTTCTGTTAAATGAAGTTGGTTCTACTGTGCTGGTTTATAAAACAGCATTGATAATCAATCTTGGGAATGTCAGTTGATATTAAAATTTTCCAATATTTAGTCATTTTCTTGAAAATATTTGTGGAAATAGTAATAAAAAAATTAACACTTCACTGTGCACAGTGCATTTTTCAAACTCTCAGACACAGTCTGTCTAGTCACTGATTTTTTCCCCTTTTCCTGGTGGAATCTTAGCAATTTGTGATATTACTAGTATATGGTTCTACTTAAAAGCTAGGATACTAGTTATACTTAATTATATATAATTATATTCAGCTCCTCAGTCACATACAAAAGCTTTCCAATGAGTAAGAATATGTGAAGGGTCTCTCTTTTTGTTCCTTCCCCTCTATTGTGTGGTTCGTGCACAAATGGGATCATAAGGAATGGGAGTATGGTGTTTGCTTCTCATGGATTCTGCCTTACTTTTAGCTGAATTCATATTTTGCATCTCTTGATCTACCTTTTTTTTTTTCAAGAAAATTGTATTTGACAGCAGTTGCATGGCTGTAGTTGAAAATTATTTATGTTACTGTTTCTCAGATTCTTGGCTTCCTTTTGTTTTGCAACTTCTGTGGTTGAGCAGACAACATGTTCCCAGTTAGATGTGCTTCCAGCTAGTTAAACACAGTCCAGCTCCCTTTCAAATGCAATGCCTAAAATTTAGCTGGAAAATCCATACTTGGATGGAGTGACCTGGTTTGAAAAATGCTGAACTCTGAGATGCCCAAGAATTGGCAGATGATTAATACTTTTAAGGAACACCACAGTTGAGAATTCACCTTTCAGAGCTGTTTTTAAGGCACCTTGATTAGAAATCATCAACCTTTGTCTCTTTCTAAAAAAGCCCAGCCTGTGTTTGGCATTGCACATTCCTTTCCCCCAAAGCTCAGAACCAGAGCAAAACAGCCCAAGCGTAGCCAGAAGAAAGTGTGACATCTGGGAAATGGAATTAATGGGATATTTATTTTTCTTTGTTTAGCTATGGAAATTCATCCCAGGCGTATGTCCACCCTCGCTCATTTCTTCATTTTGTGCCTGTGGAATTCAGATCTCTGAAAGGGGAAGCTGAAAGCAAATGTACTGCAGGTACATGGTGCATGATTCACCTATTGGTGTGTCATACTTAGCCTTGGTAGAATACCTAAAAATTTGCAAAGTTGGGATTATTGTGAACATAAAGGCAATCAGTTACTAAAATAAGCACTTTTTATTGTAAAGTGAGCCAGATTTGGGGCTGGAGTGGTGACACAGTGATTTGCTATCCCGTGCTTAATCCATCCAGTTTCACTCATCTGATTTGGTTCAAACTTAGAGCATGCTTTATTTTGTCCCTGACCAGAGGACACAGAAGTGCCATTTCTGTGGATAATAAAAGACATGAACTAATCACGTTGATCTAATAATACAAAAATTCTCCAGTGCTGTTTTGGTTTCTTCCTATTCTTTGTTTGGCTACTTCTCCTTCAGGAAGATGTATTTTTCTTATGCACACCTGTATGTGCTTGTTAACAAGTTATTTATATTCAAACAAAACGTTTCCTACTGCGTGGTCATTATTTTTTTATTAATTCATTATGCCCTGCAGAGTAATTCCATCCAAGAGAGAAAACAGAGCCACGTGATTTTTATGAGTGGTCAAATACACTTGAAAACTGGCTTGCGGAATTAGATTCATGTTGCTCAAATAGTGAGAGAGGTTTACTTTATTAAAAGTGCAGGGCAAGCAAGGAAGTGTTAATCAATTGGATAATTTCTTTGTGATATTTAATTTTACCTGCTCTTCTGTTTCACAGTAAGGATATCTGAAAAGTAGTGCAGATGATGGATCAAGAGGAGTCTTATGTCAGCTGAAATCCTTTACTCGTGGTTTGAGGGGTTCCCTTGCTCCCTAAAAGGTTTTTTTGGCATTATACACAGATGTGTCTTTGCTCTGCCCCCTGAAAACCCAGCTAAGAGAAAGCAGTCCAAGAAGCAGCACACTGGAGTGTGGGGTTAGATTTCCTGTGTGGATTTACCTTTCCACACTCTGGCTGATCTGAGTCTGCTCCAGTACACAGAAGAGAAAAAACTGGAGTGAGTGGGATCACAGGTGAGCCCTCAAGGAGGGGCAGGGGTTTGTTTTCCATGCACTGCAGAGTTTCCCTCCCACAGCAAGTCAAAGCACACACCTAGCAAGCAGTGCTTTCCATCAGAATTCCCAGCATTAAGACACCTGCTTGTGAGCTTCTCTGTGCTTGCCAGATATTTATCTGTGGGAAGGAGTGGGATCTGTAACATCCACAAGGCTTCTGTGCTTGTGGAGTGCCCGTGTCTCCCACCAGGAAACACCCTGACTGGTGTGTCAGTGCAAGGCAATGAGGCTGTACCATTCCTTCCTCTGCTCCAGGATTTAAAATGAGCAGCTTTAATCCCTGCCCTGTGCACAGGAAAGCCAGAATAGGTGTTGTTGTTTATGGTCTGTGAACAGGCACCCGAGTGAGATTGGTACCAGCAACGCTTCTCCCCCCTGAATAATAAAGTTCTGCACACGAAGGGAAATTTGAGCATTAATATAGAACCTTTTCTTTAAGCTCCAGGACTGCATTATGCATCCATATCTTGGGCCCAATAAAATGAATGGATCCTTTTAGTTTTCCTACGGTTACGGGTTTAAAACAGGCAAAGTCTTCTATTTTTTCTACTGCAATTTAATCCAATTTTAATATTCCCCAGATAATAGTGAAATAACCAGTTCTGTCCAATTCTGCCTTAGATAAAAGCATCAGCATGTTTGGAACATAAACCTTATTTTACCTTTTGTTGAGCTGCCCAATTTAGTAAAAGCAATTCAGTGCAGCATCTTAAGTGTAGTATGACTTAGAACACTGGAAGCTGCCTGGAATGTGAAAAAAGGGAATAATTTATATTTAATTGGTCTAAACCTACCTTTCCTAGGTCAATAAGAAGAGGAAAATCAGCAGCATTAATCAAGATAAAATTATCAGCTGATTAATCAGTGTTCTAATTACTGCATAGTTCTTTCTCTTTTCAGTTTTAATTACTAAACTTCATTGTCTTTTCCATATGGCCATCATGCATTCACAGTACACTTTTTCTCCTGGTGAGATCATTAATATAAAAAATGTACATTGAAGACATTACTGAAGATATAAGAAATTGCTACTGCCTACTAAAAATTACTAAGGAAGCTGCAAATCAGCCATAGGTTATACAGGAAAAGTCTAATAAATCTACTAACACTTAAGAAAATAGATACAGTAGAAATGCAATTATGATTATCAAATCAACCTTTGTCCTAAAGTGAGTTTTGCCAGTCTTATTTCATCAAATCTGTCTCTTGGTTGGGTCAGAAACCAATCAAAATCTGATTTAAGTTGGCAAAATAGAGGGGAGACTTTAAATTCACAGGGCTAACGCTGACCACACAAATACTGTCTTAGCAGTTTCTCTTTAGCAGAATATTCCTTCTTGCTAAGGCCCAAGTCCTCAAAGATGTTTAGACACTTCAAACTATTCCGGTAGATATTAGATATTTAAATTATCTTCCAAGGATTTAATCTCAAATAAATACATCTGCTATGTATTGGCAGAAGTACCCTGACTTATTTAGGCTCTGTGCGAGCCATAAGGAGAATGAAAAGTTGGGCTTTGGGCTTTAATGTTGTTTTTTGAGTAAGGAAGGGGGTTAGAAAACTTCCAGCAGAAGTGAGTTTCTGCTGCACTCTCAACATCTCATGATGTGTCAGTCTGCAGCCTCTGTCCCAGCTGCCCTTCTAGAGGAGTCACAAACTTCAAGAACAGGATGTGTTCCTAGGATTTTATGGATTTATAGGTCAGCACCTACAGGATGAAGTGAGGAGCTCAGAGTTCCCTGGGAAGAGCTGGTGCTCCAGCAGTGAGAGCACCCAGCTCTGTGCACTTGGGAAACACACAACAGAGTCTTGCATCATTTTCGTTTTTTGATGAATGCCTTGAGGCATTTCCACTGGAACCTGGCAGCTTCTGTATCTGGTCTGCAAGGGCTATTGCATCCTTCAACATGCTCTCCATCCATGATGAAAGTGGTGGATTTCCACTACCCAGCTTCCAACAGTCCTCTCATTTAAAAAAAAAAAAATTGCACTGTCCTTGTCTATTTACTTTTAAAATCAGGTTTTCCTGAGAAGAAGTAGTCATACCAGTTATTTAGTTAACTGATTAGTAATTGAAAGCCTAGTTTGGAAATTGTACAAGTTTCCTATGAATATTCATAAAAAATAATTAACTTGGCTTCTGATTTAGAACCCAACAACAGTTCACTTTTTTTTTTTTTTTGATAGATGAGTTAATTATATGCCGAGGTCTAGTTTGCTGGGGTTTCTTTCCTAAGTGGTGATTGACTAACTGCTGCTGGTGACAATAATCCCGGGCTGGAGAGGCTTTTTTTGTATGCTTTGCTTTGGGCTGAGGTTTTTTTGTTTGTGTGTGTGTCTTTCCCAACGTTGCCGCGCAGGTGGAGGTGGCACATCGCCACCACCCTGCGAAGGACGTGGGTGCCCTGATGCAAAGTCCTTCCCTGCTGGACCCGCTGCGGCTTGTTCTGCTCCCCGAAGCCCTTGGAAAGGAGGATTGCGAGAGGCAGACGCCCGCGGGACTTCAATTAAAATTCGCGATATGGTCAAATCTCGGTCCCCTTGTAAAGGCCAGCGAGTTGCTTCGGGGCGGCAAAGGAGGGCTCAGCCCTGCCGAGCCTGGATGGGGACGCTGGCCTTGCCCTGCCTGTGCTGACAGTGGGAAGTCATTGGGCCGGGAGCCCAGCGAGGTGCTGGAGTCCCCATCCCTGCAGCTGTTTCAGGAAAGCCTGGCACTCAGTGACCGGGTGGCGAGCGCTCCCAGGCTGGACTCGCTGCTCTCCGAGGTCCTTTCCAGCCTGAGCGAGTCTGGGATAGTGTGAGGCCAAAGCCAGTGGGGCCCTTGGGGAGCCGCAGAGCCGCGGGCCCAAGGACACGGGCAGCGGAGCCCCGGTGCCGCGGAGCAACGCTGCCATCTAGTGCCACCCACCCGCGCCCTCCCCGCCTCGCGGCTCGCTGCTCTCTCCTCTCTCTTTTTTTTTCCTTTTTTTTTTTTCTTTCTTTTTTTTTTTTTTTTTTTAAAAGTTTTTTTNTTTTTTTTTTTTTTTCTAAAAGGTTTTTATCCCGTCAAGGAAAAACCGGCTCTTGGAAAACAACCAACTCAGTTGGAACTCGGAGATAATAATCAGTTTCTCTGGGCTTGTGAAATTGGCTCATTAAGCGTGCTTTTTAACAGAAAATATTGGAAGCGATTAAGTCTGCTTTAGTGAGTGGGCATGAAATGGCCAACCTTCGGCCACCCACAGCTCCTAGGTGCCTGGCGTCGTTTTATGCATGCAGCGTAATGTCTTTACTTGAAGTGCTGTTTATTCATCACCTGCTTATTTATCTCTTTGCATTTGGCAGGCACATCGATCAATGTTAAACTGTCACACAAGGTTATTTTTCTTTTACATAACAGTAGAGGCCTAAGGTAGTGGCATATTAAAAGTAATAACTTTCTAACTTGTGGCTCGAGATGACAGCACCATTTGTACTTGAATATATTATAGCCAGAAATTCAGGGGAAAAATATAAAAAAGGAGGGAAAATATTAAAGAAGTTAAAAAACAGATGATGTCTGTTAAGAATTAATGTTCTTCCAAGGTCAAAGGCTGGGAGCCAGCATTCCCTGAGTTGCTATAATTGTGCGCCTGTGTGTTGTGGATGTGTCTGCTGAATGGTTCTCCACCACACAGCAGATCCACCTCTGACCCATCGCGATGAACTTCAGGCCTTACCTCCCTGATAAACTCATAGGGAGGCTCCTCTACACGCTGCTCACCACCCAACCTGATCTAGCCCACGAGAATCAGGTGGTTCTGCTCAGAAGTGGATTGGCTGATCCCAGTGTGTGGATCCAGACGCTCATGTCCATGTTGTGGTTGTGCAGCAGTCACCTGGAAGTCAGGCCGTGCCCGGGGAAAACTCGAGTTGAATAAACAGGGAGGGGTGTAGTTATCAACAACCGTGCGCAGCCATCTGAAAAACAGCAAAAAAGTCAATGTGGAAGTAAGTCTTTTCATTCTAGTTTCCCTCACCCTCACACCCCCCTTTTCTTTTTTTGGTTCTAGTATTCTGTTGCTTTCAAACACTGCCCAGCTTTGATAGACTTCCTGTCTTGGCACAGGGCCAGGCAAGCTTTCTCTGTACAAACAGGTTTTCTTTTTATTTTCAGTCCAGCCTAAAAATGCCTACAGATAGAAGAATGTCAGATCTTTTTAGTGTTGAATTTCAAAGCGGTCCTTAGAATTCTTTCCTCCCCTTGATCTCGTCTTTGGATTGCAGCTTGGACTCACTCTCTGTTTCTAAATATAAGCCGTGGACAGTGGCTTTCTAATAAAATGCTTTGATAGGCTTGTGTACATGGGAATTAAGCATGGGGCTGTGGTGGACTCTGTGTCAGCAGCCCGTTCGTGCTGACATGAAGCACCACTGCTCTCCCAGCACTGCACACGCTGCTGCCAAAGCACTCTGGCTCAGAAGTGTGAATGGAGAAAGGGAAGCGCTGAAGGAAGCAAGGCCACGAAATGCACTTCATGCAGATGGCATCTTGCTTTCTGGGTTGAGCAGAATTTATCGTTGAGCCTGGTCTATCTTTGGATCTGTTAATTCATGTATTCATTCCTGCTCTTGGGCAGACACTTCTGTTTTATCTCATGAAGTGCAAACCTGGAAAGGAAGGAGGGGGAAGCTCGTCCATTAAAAAAAGCAGCACCTCCACATGTCTATGCTCCTGGATCAATATTTGCATCAAAGTGGTTTAAATGTATGTGGCTCTAGGGCTGTCCATTCTTTCAACCTGACCTGCAGCATTGATTAGGGCTAGTAGAAGGAAGGGAAAATAGCAAATCCGGGAAGATAAAATTAAAAAAAAAAAAGCCAGGAATGTCACTGTGACTCCTGAGAAAGAAGCACTTAAAGTGCTCTCATCATTTGTATGACCTCAGCAATCCCCTTAGTTAGACACTGCCCCTCTTCACCACCCACATGTGGCACTTGTGGTTCATTTGATCATATTTCTGAGAATAACAAAGAGTATTTCAGATTTTATCTGCACAAAGGTGAAACTTCCCTGTTTGGGATGTATGAGTTACCTCGATTCTGGTTAAAATATTTACACTGATTCTTTTAATTGCTACTCCGCTTTCTGCTCGTACGTCCTAATTCATGGAGTGCACAGAGAAAGTTTGTGATGTGGATAAAAATTAAAACTTCTACATGTTTTCTTCCTTCATTAAGACTTCAAGCCTTTCCCTGCACTCCTTGGACATTACACATGCAGGGAGTGTAAGGCAATTTACACCCCAAAGAGATTCTTATCTCAAGAGGAGCACAATTAAAGCAAAGCTGCAAGACTGACCCTTGAATTTTCCTGAAGAAAACTTTTTGCTCCTGCAGTTGTTTTTCCTAAAATATCTTTCCAATTCATTTGAATCAAGAGAAATTGAAATCACTAAGAGAGAGGTCTCTTGGTGAAAACTTTATTTAAATTGGCTTTACCAGGTCCAGGATTCCCCTCGAAGACTTTCTGTGCCTGCTGGGATTGGATGGTGTCTTGTGATGAGATCAGGGCTTACCTTTTTTCCTCCTCTTTTTCTTTTTTGTTTTTAATGCATAGACTAGTTTGTTTACATTTCTGTTGTAGTAGATAAATTTGAAAAGGCAAGTTACAGTCTTGGATCTGTGTTTCTTTCTCTTTGGTCTCAAATAGACTTTTGGTATTGAATTCTCTGGATGTAGGATCAGCCTTTAAACTTTGACCTGCATGTGTGATTGCTTAGGCAACAGCTAATTTTGAAGCAGAGAAGATTTAAGATCAGCTTTTTTTGAGATGACTACAATTTTTGATAAAGAGAAACAGAAAAACGCAATGACAGAACATAGTATAATACATAAAACTGAGAGGGAATAAAAATGACAGCTAAGAGATTTATCATGTAAACAAAGAAGTCCAGCCTATTGAATGGAATAAAATTGAATAAATAGAATGATCTCTCCTCCATACTCTGCAACTCCTCGGCTGGCAAAGCACTTAGCACCTACTCAGATTAAGCTGCATGAATACAACAGTATTAAGTTAGCCTCACAAAAGAGGACTTCCAGTATTAAGAGTGATCAAAGGATTTTAGCAAGGCAGGCTTGCCCACAACCATAAAGGTCCCCTAATAAAGTAGAACTGAGCAATTAATTTTCTTGACAGAATGTCTGCGAGTAGTTTGCAATTTCCCTGTATTTACCTGTTATTCAGAGTAACTTGGTGTTTTTGGGAACGTTTACCCACGGAATCGATGGTGAGTGGGACTCCATGAGGATTCCATACCTGGTATGTTAAATTTGGGCTAGGTTGGTTACAGCTAATTGGTCATTTCAGGCAGAGGGAGAAGCAGAAAATTAGCATGTCTAAGACATTTGCCCAAATGTTAAACCACTGTTGGCCCCATAAACCTTGCCTGCGGCACTTGGCATTTATTGTCCATTCCACTTGTCTCACTTCACGTGGCTCCCAGACATAATTTAGGGCACTGGCTGCCAGTAGCCCTGTCCTAAAACTAATATACAGCTCCCCATAAACCAGATCTTTCCTGACCTGGCATCGGTACCTCCTATGTTTGTTGTCTTACAGGATTTTATTATCCCCAAGGATAATGGCTCCTGCAGAATGGCTGGGGATTTCATGGCTGTCATGGCAAACACAGGCTTGAAACATGTGCTTTATATCTAAGGCAGATGGGCCAGTGTGCTGTGATTTGAGGAGAATTATGGCTCTAGGCCTTTTCCTCCTCCAGACACCAGGTTTGGGTGGTATCACCCTGCCTTTGGAGGCTGGAGATTCTCGTGATTCCAACCTGGCTTCAGGTGTGCCTGGAAGTTCAAAATATTTTTTTTTCTGGTCGCGTTATATTATCAGCAGCCTGGAGAGATGCAGGGATTGGGAGCACTTGAGATCCCAAAGTGTTAATAGCCGACCAGTTCTGAGGTATTTTCATCTGAAACCCAACTTGGTCGCTGTGCAGCATTTTTAATTCATGTTATTTGGCCACGCACAGCGGGCGTGAGCACTTCTGTGGAAGAATGCACAGCAAGGAAGCTACAGGCATAATAACCTCCATAATTTTATCCAGTCTAGTTCACCAAAGTTCTCTTTTGAGGCAAAGTACCAGCTTTCCTTAAAGCTGTGGTTAGCTCTTAGGAACTTAGCTTTTAAAGCAAATCTTGCTAATATTCCTCCACGTCCTTCCAATTTTGTTTCTCTTTTCCTCCCTGAATTATTTCCTCTCTGACAGCCACATGGCAAGTGGAACATTTAGTTTGAGTTTTGCTGCTTCATGTGTCCCATGGAGTAAGTTTGAGGGTAAATCTCCTGTGCTTGCATGGTGGTTATGGAGAGTAAAGAGAACATTAAAGGGTAGAACGACTACAATGAATTCATGCTTGATTTTTCAAGAGGCCATGTTTTCAGTCACCTACCTTATAACACCTCTTATAATTAGGTCACTTATGTAAAAGTGGATGTAAGTTTCTAATGTTAGACAGGCAAGCTCTGTAAGTTGGCTCGGGTCCATTCCCATGCAAAGGTGAGGTCGCTGTGTGCGTTATGTTCTCCAGTGCTGTGTTCTAACCTGTCCCTGCCTCTTGAGCAATGGGGCTGTCCCACTTATTGTGCTAATTCAGCTCCCTGCCTCTTGTGTGACACAGGATTCCAGAGCTGTCATTTCCATTTCCTTAAAGTATGGCTAATTTCTAATTAAGCACTAAAAGAAGAAACATTTTTATCTTCATAAGAAATCTCGTCTCTGCTTTTAGTGTAAGCATTTAACAAACTCAGTGCTCAGCAATAATGATGTTGGAGAAACACAATCAGAAAAAGGAAATTGCATTACAAAGTTCCATTATAAAGAATATCCAGTAGAAGTGCCAGTTGAGAGGGTCTCTCTTTCCAAGTCAACGTGTTATCGAGACCTGTGGACTTTAGAAGATCAGATTAATGTGCAGAAACTCAGTATCTGTCTTGTGCAACCATCTGAGATTCTGCTGGGCAAATCTGGCATGATGTATCAACTCCAGTTACAGCTGGCTACAACCTGCTCTTTGGAAATCTGCTGCGTTGTGTGGGCCAGACTGAACTTTGGTTTAACACTGACAGTAACACTGGAGAAGATTACCCAAAGGATGTGGAGCATTATCCACCCCTATGAGTCCTTAAATGATACTGGACACTTTTCTGAAAGCAGTGCTCTAGGCAAACGCAAAGCTCCACTGTTTGATATGAGATTTTTTGTGTAAAATCTCTGACCAAAGTTGCAGAGGATCTCACCTTGGATACTCAGAGGGTCTGTCCATCTCTCATGCCTGTGGCTCCAAGGTTGTGCGCAGAAGCTCCTGGGAGCACAAGTGGTAGCTGCAGGTGGGGGCCTGCATTTGCAGGAATGCAAAGGCTTGCCAAGTATTTGTACCTCAGGGGCTCTGAGACAACCTAAAGGTTGTCAGGGGGTTGACAACCTATTTGCTCAGCCCCACCAAAGCGGTGAGGAAGGTGAATCTTCCTGGTTGTGTGCTGCTGGCCCTGCACATACAGCCCTGACCTGCTGCCCATGGCAAAATCTTCCAAACAGCACTGAGCCCCTGATTGACAAATTATCCTTCAGTCAAGGAAGATGTCAGCAACCTGGCTGGCACCCAGGAAAGCCAAATCCCATCAACAGAATGTCCTGCAGCTGTCTGAAGAGCACACCTTTACCAATGGGGATAAGGGAAAGGTTTTGTCTGTGCAGACCAACTGCCCATACAGTCAGTAGTTGCCAAGAATAAGTTCTCTGTACTGAATGAGTGGATGCACAAACAGATTAAAAACAGATAACATCATTTGATGACATAAATGAGAAGGGAAAAAACACCAACCTGTAAGACAGAACTCTCTTCAGACATGTGCCTGTCCTCTCTCCATTCCAAGAAAGTCTTGATCCCTCTCTGACACACAACTTGCCTGTATGTACTTTAGATACATCTAAACAGAGAGATTGGAATATTTTGTTGATGCTGGCTCAGCCCTACATACAGGTTTCAGCACCCCCAGTTAAAACAGAAGCTCTACTCTTTGTGGAGCCCTAGACATGCTGGTTTTACTCATGGGACTCCTTCATCAGCCCTGGAGATGTGGTTAAAGCCCAGTCTAAGACCTTGAGCAAGGCACAGTGACCCAGCACTTCCTAATGAAGATTTTTAAAGATTTTTGAGACCATAATTTGGCAGCAGGATGAGGAGCTCCTCTTTGCTTTTGGGAAAAGCTACCTGCAGAAAAGGTGCAGCATTTCTGTTCTTGCACAGGAGCTGAAAGGGTAACTTAAATGTTGGCTTTTTGACTTTAGTGGGTACTTGCTAATGCAGAGCCATGTGAGGCAAAAGCAGCCAAGCACATAAGTAGTTCAGGCTTTTTTACTCCTATTTAAACAATTCTTGATTGAAGCTGGGAACAGACAAACATGAAGAGATGTGTCTGATGCTTCTGAACTGCTGAATGGGCTCATTTCACCTCTGCTTCCACTAAACCAAATCTTCCCTTGGATATCTTTGTCATGGAGCAGGAGAAGACAATTCTCTTTCTCCTCCTTTATTTGCTGTTTTTTTCAGTTATATACTTGTATTGAAAGTGGGACAGGAATCCTTAAGAAACTAAAAATAGTCCATATAATGATCTCAATAGGAGGGAGATTATCAAATTGAAGAGAAAAAAAAGTGTAGGGAATTAAGATGTCAAGTACTGTAAAGCCATGTTAAGAGTCACTCCATGTACTTTGGGAAAACAAGTATCCTAAAGTCCCTGTAAAAAGACCAAAATGTACCTTAGCAAGGCCTCACTCAGCTGTTCTACTCTCTTTACAGTTGTGTTAGACCTTTTACAAGATAGAAAAATTGACTTTAAATAAATTTAAGGAGGAACATGGATAAATAATATTTAAAATGGAAATTTTCAAAAAACCAATGTGTAAGAATTTGGGAACCCTAATTCCTCTGGGAACAGATGCATATCATCATCTTTGCATGCCTAAGCTACACGCCCTTAGGCTGTGAATGTCAAATACTCCTTTATCTTCCAGCACTCTGGTACACAAATAAAGATGTTTCTATAGCAATTCCAATTTCAGGAAAAGGACAAATGCTGAGTGAATATGATCCAAGGGTTCCAAATATGAGGATGATGCCCATTATCCAAGAAGGGGCTAGGATGTGATATTAGCTGTTTTCAATAAAAAACTCACACAGTCCATGTAACAAATCTCCATTGACCTTAGCAATGCTTTTGATGCTCTCCGACTTCCAGCTCTGTGAAAATTATTGGCAATATTTCCCAACTCCTGGATGTCCAGAAAAGTTTGTGAAATTATCTGTCATCTGCACAATGGTGTGCTGGATAGAGGCTGGGGCTGGCACTCTGTTGGATCCATTTGTAATAGCAAAAGGAGTCAAGCAAAGGTATATTTTGGCACAGACTGTTCTTTGGACTGTTCTTTGTAGTAATGATTGATGATGCCACTAGAGACATGATGCCAGGAATATTTATTAAATTTTGAACATCTGGCAAGCTCTTTAACCTGAGCAGATTGAAGGCCTCCACAGCACTGAAGGAGAAGGTTATATGTGAACTCCTCTGCGCAGGTGGTTGTGCTTTCGTTGCACACACTATAGAAGACCTCTAGTTCACGACCAACAAATTTGCTGTGGCAGCTGAAGTCCACAGATTTATCGTCAGTCAGAAGAAAAGCAAGGTTGTGCACTAGTCCAGAGCTGGAAAAGCATCTGCAAGATATAGAATCGGTGCATTAGTGTGGCTAATGGATTTAATTTATTTTTAAGAGACTATCAGATGTCTAAGAAATCATGTGCAGAATTAAAAATACATGTTTTGCATGTGAGATTGCATCATAAATTGACACATGCAGGGTATCCCACAGAATACCAGACTTAGTGTTTATTTTGCTGCAGTAATTTCCACATTAGTCTGTGCCTGTGAAACATGGACAAGTCATTGCTGGCACATCAAAGAGCTGGAAAAATTCCATCACCAGCACCTTCGAGCTATTATGCATATCAAGTTGTAGGATAAGAATCACAAATAACAAGATTTTGCAAAGAGATTGCACAAACAGTATTGAAGCAATTATTATTATAATGGCATTATTTTGCTGGACTGGACATGTCCTCTGTATTTAGGACACAAAGCTCCCACAGTCTGTGTTGCACAGTAAACTTACGACAGGCAGCAGATCAGAAGTCAGGAAAAGGAGAGGCATTAGTCCAGGAAAAATTGCTCCCTGGTTGCCACACAGATGCCATCATTTGGGAAACTCAGCATCAGCTATTAATATGGAGTGCTACAGTGTAAAGTGAGACATGTTGGTCAATGGAGCTGAAAAATAATTCACAACTCCAAACTTGTGAATAATTTTGCCCTTGTTGAACATCTGTGATTAAATGGCAGTCTCTTTAGATGTGGTTGTACTAAATTCAGTTCTGAAATAAACCAAATTGTCGCTGAGGAACATTTAGGCATCGTTCCCTCCATGTCCAAGGGATGATGAAGTTCCACTTCAGGAAGCCATCGGGGAGAGTGATGTCGGAGACAGCTCTGGGCACTGGTGGTGCTGCCCTCTGTCCAGCCCGTGGGATTCTAGGATCCAGGCAGGTGTGGCTCTGCTAATGGAGTGGAAATCAGGAGGGAGCAAATTGGGCTGAAAGAGAAGGAACCCTCGTGTGATGCTAAAGAAGTTCCACAGCAGCCAAAAAGAGAAGGCACAAGCTCAGCTTCCATTCTGGAAACACTGCAAGTGATGAAGCCTGGCTCCAGGAGAATGCGTTTTTCCTTCCACAGCTCTCTGATAAGGCATGGGAAGTTCACAGGGGATGGAGAGCTGCCATCACTAACTCCTGGGATCCCAGAGAAAAGTGCACAGAGGAGGGGGCTGGAGGCTTTGCAATGTGGAACTTCCCTGTGGGTCAGGATTCCTTCCCATCTGCCCCATTCCACAGATCCCTGCAAGAGCCCCACCGTGTACAGGCCTCCTCCCCAGCAAACAAAGGGACAAACGTTCAGGGGGGTTGTTCCCTCCTGCTTCTTTAATATGCAAACTTATAATAAAAAGGAGATTGGAGGGAAGGAAATAATCAGATCAACTGCTGTCATTTCCATTTAATTGCCATGTTTGCCATTTCAGCAGCGAGCACAGAAATGTGCTCAAGGCGGTGGGAGAAAGGCAGCTTTGGTTCAGCAGTTGTTCTTTAAACAGGAGTTATTCAAATCCCAGCCAAGGTGGCAGGAGCTCCAAGGGAGCTGCTGCACTAAACAGGTCAAAGGAAGAGCACAAAGCACATGGCAGAGTTTAGGACGTGGCGGTAATAAATGTAAACAAGCCAATTAGAATATATTGTTTGCTGAAATGAAACTTCAAAAGCCAGGCTGCTTGTACACGGCCTATAGGAAATGAAGTGGAAGCAGTTCAGTGTGTGTAAAATTGATAGGCAGTTTTTATCTCACTATCCTTTTTATCTAGAGCATCTGAAATCCAGTAAATATATTCGCTTGTCCTACTTTTGAGAGTAATTTTTCATCACATTTTCAGTAATTGGATATCACATATTTTACGGTCTTACTCTGTGTTGTTGGAATAGCCAAAAAAAGGAATAAAATGATAAATTGAATTACTTTAGGTTGGGCAGTTTTTATGGGAAAGTGAGATAGACTGAATGCCTTAGGTGTAATCCTCAAGACCACGTTTGAAAACTTTTAGGCTAGTAAAAATCCCAATCATTGGCATGCAGTATTTCACCTCTGAAACAAGATATTGTTTACTGAAAGGCAAAAAAAAAAAAAAAAAAAAAATATCAACAGTGTTTTAGTGTAAAACCTGTCTAGATTTTTAATGAAATATTGGAAGGAGGAAATACTTTTGTCCTGGCAAGACCTCAAGGGTGCTTTTCTTAATTTCTCAGTTCATTTTGTTCTCTTATCTAAAGTATGTAAAAGAGATTTTGTATTTCAGTTATGAAAATGTGCATATTTTATGCCACAAAAGAGAACCTTTTTTTCCTTTCCTTTTCTTCCCCCCCCTTTTGGTAAATATTCTTTCAGAAGAAACACAATCGATGTAGTCAGAGCTAACAAGCAGATGGATGTATTTGAATGCCATTATCTTATGTACAATGATATTATCTCTTTCATGAAAAATTCAGCAGTTTGGGCTGCTTTAGTCAAGGAGAAGGAGGAAGTAGGGAAGAAAAAATAGTGAGAAAAACATGATCAGACTTGGAATCCCTGAGGGGGTCACATTGCATCATTTAGCAGGAGAATAACCAATGCAGAAGGAGCAAAGTTGGTGGAGTTGCTGTCTGCTCTCCTTATGGCGTTCTTGGCTCCGAGCTCTCTTCAAGCCCTGCAGCTGTAGGTGGGCAGCTCTTGGGCCTGCTAAAGCATCACACCATGACATTTTTATCATCAGTCTAGGAGAAGAAAATAAATTTGCTAACAGAATATAGTTGGCAGGCTAATACTGCCTTGTCACATTCCAGACATCTCCAGGTCTGGCCTGAGCCAGGGGAAACAAGAACGAGGGCCAAGAAGTTCATGATGGACATGTTATATGGAGAACAGAAATGCATTAAAAGGGGGGGAGGTTTCTCTGCAGTAGAAATTGGGTAGACTTGGTGATTTCAGAAAGGGGACTGCTTGTGCCTATGAAGTACTTACCACCTGGGAGGTGCAAGGCTCTGTTCTTGTAAAATCGAATCCTAATCCTCTCTGAGGCCTTTAACATTTTACTTCCTTTTATTAAAAAAAAACCCCAGGATTAAAACTGGCACTGTTGAGGTAGAGAGCTGTGCCCTGTTCTCAGGTATCTGCTGCATCCAGTAACCTCCAGCAGCTGATCAAAACCACGTGTATGCAAAGATTTAGGTTTTGCCCTCTCTGGGAAGGGCCTGTGGGAACGATTCCCACCGGTGTCTGGTTCTTGTGGCATTTTCTGCTGCCCAGACCACTCCCTGTGGGCCTGTCCCCACGGTGGTTGCACTTTCAGGGAGAGCAGAGAAGCTGTCAGTGTCACTGAGGTTTTCAGGGGGGAGCTGGCTGCAGGAATTTTAGGAATTTCACTTTAGGAATTTTCATTTTAGGAATTTTAGGACGTGCGATAGAAGAGTCGCTGTTCTCCAGAGTCATGCTCCCCTAATCCTACAGGATGAGGTGCTTTGGCAAATTAAATCATTTTTTGACTTGCCTGCCCAGTGCAGTGATGGCCCTGAATCACAGGGTGTGTCCTCCAGAAGCATCGTGTCCCACAGGGTCACTCCTCCTCAGGGCATCCGTCCCATTTCACTGGGCCACGTGTGGGTGAGGGGAATTCAGCTTCGTTTACACTACAGGAAAGAAAAATTCAGGGAAATGAATAATTGAGAAAATACATTATGCAAACAGTGCAACTTCTTTGGGGTTCTGGATGTGTCACAAAATGTCTTAATGATAAATGTTTATGAAAATTATTTTCATGAATGACCAGGTAGATTGACTGAGCTTTCTGTAGCCTAGGTTGTGGGAAGAGATGTATAAACCCAAACTGGACCGTCAAAAGACCTTGCCCAATATTAACACCCAGTCATGCTGCCTTTTTCACAGTGATTTGCCTAAGTTCAGGACATGTAAAATTAAGATTTACTTTACTGTAAGGTCTTGAATGTCATTGAAATGTTCTGATTACTAAATGGTTTCTCTTTGTTTGAATTTTATTTAAAACAGCACATCAGGCTGAAGTATAAAGGTTTTCTTAAGCAACCTTAAAATTATTATGTCTAATCAGGATTTTTTTCTCGCCAAAATGCTGAGTTACTCAATTCGTGTGTCATGTCCCTTTAGAAAAATAAAAGTGTTAGTTAGGAAAATATTCAGGTCATTTCTATAAAAATAACCTCCATTTTTTCTTTTTGATGAAATGGGGTTTGTTGAAAGTGCTGGCATTTGGTGGGCTGAAAGAAAAAGTAGGACTGAAAAAATATTTAATCTAAGTTGTAAAGGAGCTTGGAACCACACCACAAGCATCATAATTAACTTTAATAATTATAAATGTAAATGCAGACAAGCCACAAGGTTTTAATGGTGTGCCACATGCTTCTGCTAATTATTTTAGAGTTTGGACACATTCAGTGCCAGCTAATTATAAACCCTGCTATGGAAATCATCTGTTTATATTAGACTTATTGATCTCTAGTGCTTAAGCAATATGAAAAGGGAAATCTACAATGCCGTACCATCTGCTTTGTATTCCTAATTGCTTTTAAAGAATCAAATATATAAATAGTCAGCTTTTTATATGTTGGGCTTCAAACTCATTCAAGAAACATGTTCTGCAAATCTAAGCGAGCAAGGAAAAGATGCAGCATTAATAATTTCTCTCTTCCCCTCCAACTTTTGCCAGCCTTGGGTCTCTGCAGTTCATTGACCTCAACACGGGAGAACAAAACCTGCATCTCCCAGAAGTCCCACATATTGGTCAAGCCAGCTGAGAAGTTGTGCAGTTTATCATTTACATCTTTTAATTGCACATTTTCTTTTACTCCTTGCCATCAAACACACCTTATGGCCATGAACATTTCTTGTTATTCCACTTAATGGATACACAAGAAGAGGGGAAGGGAAATTAATGTTCAAACTAACGATCACCTCCTCTGGGAAGTATTTGGCTTTATGGCAGATTAAGCCTATTGGGCTGCATGATGGGCATTTGCTTGGGGGGAGGATGCAGACTTTGATATAGTTTTTTCTCTCTCTCTTTTTTTTTTTAGAAGTAGCACTATTATGTATTTCACAGTCATTTCTTTGTAAAATTGCTGATTTTCATGCCGTATAAAATAACTGTTTTCAGTGCTGTAGCTGTTTGCAGTGTCACTTTTACTGGGATAGGTTCTTTTGTTAGATATTTACTGTTCTGCAGCCCTTTGTTGTGGTTTAACCCTGCAGGCAGCAAAACATCACAGCCACTCCCTCACTCTCTCCTTTCAGTGGGATGGGGGAGAGAATCAGACAAAAAAAACCAGTAAAATTTGCAGGTTGAGGTAAAGATGGTTTAAATATACAAAGCGAGTGATGCCAAGACTGTTTTGGAGCAGAGGCCCCTGACTAGCTTTCCCTCCAGTTTTCCCCCAGTTTCTCCAATGTCCCTGTTATCCCAGGGTATGGAACACCCTCTGGCCAGCCCTCACTGCTCCTGGTGCAGCTCCTCACTGCCAGAGCTTGGGGAACTCATCAGCCCTTGGCTGGAGGTGAGCACTGCTCAGCAGCAGCTAAACCATCCCTGTGCTGTCAGTGTCATTCCCATCCTAAATCCAAACCACAGCACTGCACCAGCTACTGGGAAGGAAATTAACTCTGTCCCAGACAAACCCTTTCTTATTCTAAAGCTGGAATTTTTTCAAATTCTTTTCTTTTCCAAAGTTAGAAATTCTGGTGTAACCAAATGTTCTGTTCATGTCTCGTTGCGGGGTTCAGCTCTCCCTTCTGGGATGTTAATCCTGGAGGAATCCTGCAGTGGGCATAAGGAGAGTGAAGATGCAGAAGGGTGGCTGGTGTGGATTGTCACAACTCTGCAGCTTGATGACAATTTGCATAGGACAGGAGAGTGCCCTAGGAGTGGGCAGCTCTGACAAATTGAGAAGCTGGGCCAGATCCCCAGCTCGTGTCAGTTGTAGTGGCTCTGCTGAAATCCATGGAGCTGTGCCAGGCTGCACCAGCTGGAGTCTGGCAATCGCTGGGTAAAATTAAACAAGTTAATGCACTTGACTGCTGCAGTTAAGGGGTCCTGAACCTCTGCTGCTTTGCCTCTTGAGGAGCTCTCAGACAACTCCCTGCCCTCACACCCCACTCATAAATGTGTCTGGGGGGCACGGTGGGACACAACCTGTCCTTAAAAACATACCTTAGATCTGTGCTCATGGGTGAGGATCCCTCTTCTTTGAAATTCCTTTCTTCTGGTTCCTGTGTTTGTTATGTGGCTCTGCTTAGCCTGGCACTTGGAAAGAAAAGTCTGCCACTTATGGCTTTATGCTTATCCTTTCCCAGTGCACATGCACACCCTCATTTGAATCTCTCTGAATGCACATTAGTAATGTGGGATTCTATTATTATCAGAGTTTATTATAATTAGGGCTCCTAGTTTTCCGCAATTCAGCAGGGAAAGAAGCACAGCTTAAATTTTAGTTTTAAAATTCAGGCTTCTTCCCAAAAGTGAGGCACCAAGCAAAGAAACAACACTGGAATAGGCTTTCAAATGACCTTTCTGGTAAATCTCACATTTATAGTGAACAACGTAATTTGGGAGCTTTTAGAGAGCTCACCATATTCCTGGTCTGATTTTTAGATAATGGTCACCTTTCCTTTTAATCCACCAGCATAAACAGTGCTAGTGAGAACCACTGGGCATATAACATCATCCCTGTGTTCTCCTGGTGCTGGGGGACAGTAACAGCACGTGGAGGGATGGCTTTTCCTTGGTGACTCTCAGTGCAGGGCCCACTGGGACAATAAGGGACTTGGTTTGGCAGCTTGCAGTGGCCAGAGGCTCTGATGCTGTGTGGAGGGGATTTGTGGATTGCTGTAATCTCAGAGGCTTTCATCTCGTGATGCTATTCCGAGTGCATCCTGCATCACTGCACCTTCCCTGAGGAAAAGCCAGGCCCCCAGTGGAGACACAGCAGGGCAGAACAAGCACAAGTGTCTTCCTGTCTGAGGATGGACATAGGAAGGCTTTTTCTATTCACAGACACCAAGTATAATTATTATGACCTACTCTTGTTCAAGTTCCCTCTTGGAAATCATCACCTGAGCCAGTGATGATCTGTCTACATGTAGTGTTTAACTTCTCCAGAATGTAAATGTTATACCTCTTCTGCAGTACTTTCAGAGGGCTTTCCTGGTGCCATTAGCATTTTAACATTATTATTAACAACTGGATTACTCAGTCTGTACCTTCGGATGGCTAGGAAAATGAAAGTGAAATGTCAGATGCAATTAGGAGAGATGCCACCTCCTGTATTCCCTGGACTCCTTTGTTTGTCACCTTCCCATACGACCCCCACTGGGAGTAAAGCCTGCAGTAGTCCTCAATGAAGTTGTCATGGATGAAGCTTATGCTGTAAGCACAGCTCTGATGTGGTCTAGATGACTTTAAAGATCATGGAAAGCACCTAATATTTCATCCAAAATGTGAGCAGAAAAGAATTAACTCCATCATTTTATTGGATAAGGAAAAAACAATTCTATGCTTTCAATAGCCTTCAGCCACAGCTTCAGGTATTGTGATGTTGAATAATTTAGTCTGAACTTGCCAGCAGTGGGGATTATTACTGTTGCAGAGGCAACATTTGATGGACAACACTGGATGTGGAAGTGGTTGTTTTTTGTAGCTGCTCTTGCCCGGACAAAAGGAATTTGCTCTCCGCATTGAGGTGGCAGCTTCGCATTGTGCTTGGATGACACGAGTCCTCACCCCTCAGCCAAATCCCAGGCATCCAATGTATAGCCCAGAATGTCAGATCAGTGCCTGGAAGCTCTGCCAGAACCCCACAAGTCAGGATAGCTTCAACCATGTTGTAACTACACGGCTTTGTAACCTCCCGGGGTGAGGATACGGAGCTTGGTACGGAGATGGATCCGTCTCCTTGCACCTGAATGTCATATTCTCCTCAGAGCAAATGGATTGGCTTTTGTGTGGAGACCATCATAAACACAGTAAAAGCTCGGATTTTTGGCAAGCAGAAGCTGTTTAAGAAGCAAACAAAACTGCTGTAAAACAGTCATTTGAAGGAGTAAACCAGCGCTAACCTGCACAGCAAGTTTCAGCCGCTGCGCTGGGAAATGGCAAAGACATGAAACTCCCCTAAGATAAGGGTTAGAATAGGAACTTCAGTGACCCCCCAGTACAGTGGGGCTTCCGTGCTGCTATAATTAGGGTTATTGCAACGAAGTCAGGCATATAAATGTTAACATTCTGCTCATTAAAATAGTTCTTTTCAGAGAATTAAGGATTCTGCATTTTACATTCATAAAGTGAATAATATAAACTTAACTTGCGGTTGCTTTGATTATGTGTTGGAAAGAGTTAAAATTCTCTATGTAGATCACTGTAGTTTTAGTATGTAAGATGACCTTAGGAACTGTCATCCCCCTTGAATTTATACAAAGAATTCAAAGTAAAGGTTTTCTAGGTTACACTTCTTTTTTCAACCCTTTGTCCTGTCAGCTCAGTCCTAGATATCTTCATCTGCCGACATGCCCAGATGTGCAATGAATGTTGATTTGAGCTGGCCCCTCAACCCCTCCCTGCTGGTGTCATTAAAACCAGGGAGGTAGCTGCTCCCCTGGCATCTTTGGCAAGGCTTGGCTTTACACTGTGGACTAAATTATTGATGAAGAGCACTTCTGTCGCAGTGTGTTTTACCCACCTTTAAATGAAACAGTGCGGATAGAGCTGTCATTGCCTCCTCACTCCCTGCAACTTCTACATGACATTTATGATGTGGTTCAGATTGCACTGAAGCAATTAATTTCCAGTAGAGCCTGCACTCAGAATGAAGTTCCCTGACAATTACCAAGGGCTGGATTTTCAGGGAGCACACCACACAGTCATTGATACGGTATACAAAAGAAAACATCACAATACGCTGCAAAGGTTTGTTGGTCTTTTTTTTCCCCCTGAATCTGATGCTTAGTGCCTGAACACCCTTTTCACACCAATAACTTTTCTCAACAACGTGGATGAAACCTGGTCTTCAGCCCCCTGTTGGGGCCTGATCCTGCTGTGTGCTGAGTGCCTCCAGACTCTGCAGCAATCGGTAGGACCCAAGTTTTGCCATCTGTTAAGAAAAGCCTTACCAAAATGCCTGTCATTTTTGGTGAGAGACAGCCAATATCTTCACATCAGACATCTGTCTGCACCTGGAAGCGAAGCCTGTTTTTAATTCTGCATTCAGCCATTCAAGTGGTGCTGGTGCTCCAGGAGCTGCTCTTTTACATCTCTTCTAGTTGCTGTCTGAACAAAGGATGGGTTTTCTGGGAGCATGGTACGCTCCTTGCCTAGAGTTTGTGTAGGATAAAGAACAGAAAAGGTTTTTGTTTATATAGGTCGTTTTCCTCATATCTAAAAGTCTTCCTAAGACCTTGACAGTGAGTTTTCCACATGAACCATCTCCCAATCTCCCCAGCAATGAGGATTTTGTTCAGCTTTGGGATTTGCAACTTGTTTTATTGTAGAAGGGAATGGTGACCTGAGCATGGGACTAGACCTGCTACTTTTCCTGTCATGGAGCCACCAACTTCCAGAGTAGCTCCCAGAGCTGGACAGGAGTAGCCACGGGTTTGTATTTTAGTTGAAGCTCAGCCAGCTCTGATGACAGCGCTGTCAAACCAACACGGGGTGAGAATTTGCACTGGCACCTCTGCATCAGGGTGATGGGCACTTTAGGAATGCACAGACAAAAACACAGACAGGATATTGATGGGTAAACTAATGTGTGGACTTGTACTTACAAGCTCAGGCTCAGAGGTGAATGTTCTGACAACTGAAACGTTTTGACACAAGTTCTTGTTAAGAAAAACGTGTGAACCAGTTTGGATGGAATCAAAAGTGTCTTTACCCAGACCAGGAAACAATCTGCTGGAGATTTGGAAAGAGCTGTAGCTGGCCTTTCCTGCAGTCCTGGTTCTCCTACAGCCCCTCGTGGGGCTGCAATAGCAGAAGGTGATTCTGTGAAATGTGGCCCAACGTGTTTTGGCCCAGGGGATGCTGTGGTGTGAGCACTGAGTTCAGAAGTGCATGGACTTGGGAGCCTCTCTTTAACATAGCCTTTAAAATTCTAACTGTGCTGCAGTTGCCTGGGATTTTTTTTCCTAATGCATGATATTTGAATTTCCTTTGAGGAAGAGACACTGTAAATAAATCAAGTGAAGGGATTTTTTTTCCTCATGACATAATTCAAAAAACCATCTCAAAAAACACCCGATGCCTCTGCCACCCCAACCTGATTTAGGGTTCAGAGTGACAGAGCACCTGGAATATTTTGAGGGAAAAGCTACTTCCTTCTCCCAACAGGGAAGCTCTTCCCCAGTAGTTTGGTCTCAGTTTTGTGCTGAGGTAAATGTGTCAGTAAATAGCACTCAGAGTTGTTGGTGTGTTCCTGCAAGCTGCCTTCAAAAGTCTCTTTAGTATCTACTAAAGAGAAAAATCTACCTTAGTGGTCTGAGGGGCTATTGCTGAAATTGTTGGAGCCAGAATAAGATCCTATAAAAACTGAGTGAGGAATCTAGCATGTTCTTCATACTTGAGTGAAACCTCACTTTTAATTATCTCAGCGTTGTTTTGTAGTTGAGATTAAGCACAAAGTCTTGTGGGATGCATTGCAGGATTATGTCAGAGAATGAGGGATACTTATTCAGGAATTTTAGGACAGCAAGCACCCTTTAAGGAACATTTCAAAATTCCTGTAGATATTTATGATCTCTTTGAGAGAGCCCTGGTCTTGCTACTTGTCCTTTAAAACACTCTGGGGATGAAATGTTTCTAAGAAGCCTTGATTAGTTGTTTTTTTTTTCCTTTTCTTTCCTCTCTCTGTTTTTTTATTTTATTTTTTTTAATAAACCAGGAATTTATCATCATGCCTACTTCTGCAAAGTAGTATTGTAGTGCTGTAAGCCTGATATACATTTTCCATGTAAAAACCTGTCAATCAACATTTTAAAAACTCCAATGTCTCTACTTAGCAATGTAAATAAAACTGCTTTATTTACATAGGCTTAGGAACTATGAGGGATAAGGTACAGAAGGAAGGAATCACCAAGCATGTGAAGAAATAGCATAACAGCTCCAGATTTTTTCATGGAACAGGTTAAATTTCTTTTTGAGTGAAAGTTAATATATTTAAATACATGTGGGCAAATTCTCTTGTCTCCTGGAGAGTTAGGACATGACTCTGTGCTCTGTAGCAGCACTTTTTTGCTGGTGCTGCAAATGTGCTTTGTACCCATGTTAAAGGATGCTGCTCCAAAGCAGAGAATTAGACCTCAGCATGTAAAATAGGGAGATGATGCAAAGCAATTTGAGTAGGAAATCCTGGGACATTAGTGATGCTCCAAGTGCAAATTTTAATATGGATTTAACTGCAGAGCTGCTACTGAGGCCTCGGTAATGTTCTTTTAAGGTTAATTTGGAAGCCTCGTTCGAGGTTTTGGCTGCCTAACAGCCACTGTCATTAGTGAGAGTCGCATGGTTGAGTTCCTGCCCTGGAAATCTCCCTCCCTCCAGTTGTTTATGTACATAGAAATAAATGAGCAAACAGACCATTCTTTGAGGAGACAATTTGGTGTATAATAACACATTAATGTTTTAATCCAGTCATCTGTACTCCCACAAGGCAGGCAAAGGAGCCTCAGATCTGAGTTCTGAACCTTTTCTTAATGACAGATTTCTTTGGTCAGAAGCAAGTCAAGCTCTCCCTTTGTCATCCTGGCTTATTTTTCAGTCTTGCTGTCTTTCCACAAGACAGCAGTGAGAGATTGCTATGAAACTAATTAATGTCTGACAGACAGATCGAACCAAATATCCAAAGGATTCAGACTGTAGTTCATTCCCCTTTACAAAGCAGAATACCACCAGGCAAGAAACATATAGATGACATTATTATACTAACAAATAGCTGAGGGAATTTTCTTGCTCATTTTATCCAAATTAGACAATTTAAGACAATTATGGTTAAACTCCCCTCCCAGACTGCAGCTCAGTTACCTTGATGTGTTGGTGGCTGTAAAGAGATACATATGAAATATTACCTGAGAGGGAAGCTGTGTGCTTTAGTGGACCTCTATTGTCTCTCAGACTGCGACCACAAGGGAGAAATAAGGGTCATGTGTCATATATGCATAGCCAAAGTATAGAAGATTTATGACTTAGTGAATATGTAGATACGCTGGTGTTCTTGACCAAGCTGTGGAAGCTGTCCTTGAGTGTGTCTGAGGTTTTGCTGTTACAAAAAAAAAATACTTCAAAGCAAGAAAGAGACAAACAATTACACACACTGAGTCTTGAACACTTGGGCAGTGTTCTCTGCAATCGCAAAAATAATGACTGCTCATCCTGGTCTCTTGGGGGGAAATTTCCATATTTTTGCTTTCGAGGCACTTTCAAAGCCATTTACTGCCATAATTCATACACCGCTGGATTAAGAACCATATGCCTCTTAAAATCAGCAAGAGGCTATGTAGAGGATTTGCTGATTTAAGGAAAAGGCAAAAATAAAAATAAAATAGGCAGATTGAGACCTACTTTTACTTCAAAGGATACAATCAAACCAGTTTGGCAGTCCACTCATTAAGAAATAGTTCCTGATGAATTGGAGAGAGTGACAACAAAAAAATATCAAACCGCAGTGTGTTGACCACTGCCTTGGATTTTATCCTTACTGTGGTGTCTGTTGGTCACCAGTCACCTGTAACTGCAGGCAGTTCATTCAGCCCAAGCTGTATCCAGGGGGTTAAGCAGTGCTGGTGGATCAGGAGGGGAACATTTCATCTGCAAAACAGAAATCAGGAAAGGTCCCATGGCATCATCTCTGAGGGATCTCAGTTTGCTACGTTAGATCACAGCATGATGCAAACTCACTGCACTTCTCAGAAGAACATGCACAGATTTCTGAAGCAAAATACCTCCAAATTCTACAACTCCTAATATTTTCTGCAATGGGAGATGGAAAGAAAATCTATTTTCTCTTCATCATCTCAATGGCTTTTTCTATTTACAACCAACTTGCCCAATGATAACACCATTCCCAGTATGACAGTATGACATTAAAATAAAATCTGCATCAATGCTGAGAACACAGGTACAAATACAGTGTTTGTGTCTTCTTGGCTAAATTGTAGTTAATAACTTTTCCTAAACTTGTTGCTGATTTTTCTGTTTATTTGCTACGCCCCAGCACTCTCAAAGACAGGTTTGCTCCTGCTTAACTGAAAGGCTTCTTGCATCAAAATAGAATCTAATGTTTGACACATTTTTTTCTTGGACAAGATCAGGAGGGCTGCATACAGAGAAATTTGAAGGCCCATTCCTCTTCCCTTTGTGGTAATATTCCTGACTGTGGTAGGAAAAAAGGGAAATATGAGAATGTGATGGGATTCATGCTAATGCTGCTTGTGTCACTCCAATAAGGACCCTCTTCAGTCCACTGTTGCTTTCTGAGACAACACAGTAACTTGTTTGACTAAATATTTTCTAGAGAGAACCTTGTTTATGTCCCTCTTTAGTTTTAGTGCCTGGATAGCAGCTCTTGGGGAACATCTGCAAGGAGCTGCATTGATTTCCCATTTCTCAGAAGGCCCCACCTGGAGCCTTTCATCCTGTTTGGGCCAAGGCAGTTTGGGGAAGATTTGAATCAGTAGGACACAGTTTAGAGGGAAACAGGGAGGATAAATCAGAAGCCCAGAAAATGTGGCCCACCAGGATTAAAGGAAATGGGTTACTGAGCCTGAGGCACTGATGTCTGGAAGCAAGACTGTTCTTTTCAGATAGATAAATCTCCCTGTCTCTGCTGGACAAAGCAATGGACTGAGAGTGGCGAGAGCCAGGCTGGATTTTTAAAAAGCCTTCCTGGTCAGGGAGGTTATAGCAGCACTGGAGGAGGTGGCTGGAGTCTCTTATACTGTGTCCTGCCTGGAAGCAGGTAGAGGAAAATCTGGTAGAGAGAATGTAGTTTGCTTTCAAAGGAAAAATTACCTTTAAATCTCAGGGTCTTTTCCCACAATGTGATTCTGGATCTCTCCATGCAGGTCCTGAAACTGCTGTTGTTACAGTATATTATAGCATTCCTGCTAGGAGATCATATAAATGAAGAATTTCCTACTTCCCTTCCTTTTCCTGGAAAGATGCTATCCATTGGTGGAAAGCCTCACAACAAAATTGGTTGAGTAAAGGCTATTTGCTTTCTGAAATTTTTGTAGGGACAAAACCTTTTAGAAAAGAGATTTTTGTTCATTTTTCATCATTCATTTCTTTTTTGAGGTCTTAAAAGAAGCCTGGCCTAAAACTTCATGCTTCCCATCCCCTTGCAGAAGTACAGGATGTGTGAGCATATTGACTGAACAAGGCCCCCAAACACGAGCCTTGGAATTCACTTTTTGCTCCTTTTTGAAAGAGCAAACAATCTCGTCTGCAATAACGTAAATTTTGCTTTCATTATGACTGTACTCCTGCGAGCTAATTACATTTCAGACACAAAGCCTGTCAACTTTCCTGCTCTGTGGTGATAAAGGAACCTGCTGGGTAAAATAGCCACCACTCATGTGTTATTTCAGGAAATATCTAGGCAACTGTGAGAGAGAGGCCTTGTTTTTGTGTTGAAGCAAAGAAACAAAACAGGAAAACTCCAGTAGTTATAGTAAATGTAAGTGGTCATAATGATCAATATGATTGGACAACATAGTTTAAAATTAATCACAGTCTTTGTTTAAGGAACCTGTCTGGTTTTGCCTTGCATGTTCTTTTTCATATTTATTGAGAAAACCAACTGAAATTGAGACCCTTTCCTCTGGGATTTAAGGCTGCATGTTTTCCTTTGCAGCCAGGGTGGGCTGGAGCTGTTCCAGAGCTCTGCAAGAGTGGCTTCATTTCCTCCCAGCTGATGTCCTAGAGGTTATCACCCTAACCAGCTCAAACAGCTGTCTGAGGAGAATAAGAACATTCCATCAGTCCTTCTGCAATTCAGTACTCATGCAGCCACTCAGTTTTGTGACCTGTTTTAACTAAACCATCTGATAATTGTTCCTCTCCTTTTTTTTCCAGCTAAGCAAATAAGAGCACTCCCAGATTTGCATTTTCCAGCTGAAATGTGAAGTTGACGTGGAGCAGAGGGTGATGAGCAGCCCAACAAACCAGGGGTGAAGGCAGCATCTTTCCCTGCACAGCCCTTCCCATAATGGCTTCTGGGAGGAACATAAAGGCACTTCCTGAGGTAAGTTTAGAGGCCCAGCTGACAGGTGCTGACTTGTTTAGCTGCTGTGCCTTGATTGCATTTGATTGTGTGCCCATAAACTGAGCACATTCCAGAAAGGAGGCACATTCTGCTTATGGCAAGTTCCTCGTGCGATGCATCAGGGCTTTGGGGTGGGGCTTGGCCTCACTGCAGCTTTTGGGGCCAGGAGGGAACTCCAGGGAGTGTGAAAGAGGTTTTAAGGGGAGCTGGCACTTCCCTGGGCTGTGTGGTAGGACAGGACATTCTGTTCTTTTGGTTGCTGTTGGTGTTGAGCTGTAATTTGGAGGAGGTGGCCACCCTCAAGGCATTGCAGCTTCTGTCTGACTCCACACGTGGCCGGAGCTGGGGAGCTGCAGGGGCTGGCTGAGGAGGAGGGGCAGGCTGGGAGGTGGGAGCAGATGGGAGGAGAGGGGGATGAATTCTTATTTAGCTGCCCCAGTAGGTGAACAGCAGATGCTCAGGAAGATGGCCTTTCCATCAAGAAGCTGATGTGTCACCCTTTCTGAACAGCTGTGACCCTGCCAGTTACTAAACATCACATCATTCTCATTCAGTTTAGCAGCACTAAGGGTGATACAAGATCAGGGAGGTCCCTCTTCTCTCTAGTTATTTAACTTACTCCTTGTTGGTAGTTTCAAACCTTCTCCAGATTTTATCACAACTTCACAATTTCATGTCCATTCACTTCAGCTTTATGAAATCCTCAAAGCCTGTGCACACCAGTGTCCCCCATAAGATCTCAGAGTCACATGGAAATATTGGTTTCCTGCAAGGCTTTTTCCATGGGGAATGGTCACCCTCAAAGGTCTCCACTGCATTGACAGGAGCATCCTCATGGGGACTTGTCAGAAATATCCCCTGGAAGGTCATCGTTCGTGGCTTTTAGGACATCTCTGCTTTGCTGATTAACATGCCAGTGCCTTCTTCAGTGGAACAACACTCCTTTATCCTGGGGAGAATCTGTCCCAAAGGACTGGGGAGGTAGGACTGTCAAATCAAGTTTTATTCTGCTTCTGAATGGCACAAATGCTCCCTTTATTTATGAAATTAGTCTAAAAGCTTAGGTCAATATGCAAGGATCCTGTTAAGTAGAGCTTGGTTTAACACTTTTTTCATTAAATAGTTGTTGTGAACTCCTTGGTATTTTGAGAGACAATGGGGAGGACACAGTGGCCTAAAAACGCCCTAATAGTGCAAAGTAATTCTTTCCATACATTTTCATGAGTATTTTTGATTATGCATTGCGCACCTTCTAAATACATAATTACATGCTTTCTTGACCAATTGAATAAATAATATATTTAAAAAAAAAAAAGTATGAATATGTAACAAATGGAGTGCAATGGCTTCAATGTGGGGAATGTAACAGGTTTAAAAAACCTGCCTAATTATGCACGTAACCAAGACATGAGGACAGTTCCTCTAGAGCCACTCTGGCCTGTCAAGTAAATAATAATGCATTTTACAAAACCAACTAATTATGGATTTACCCACGGGACTGTAAAAGATCTGAAGATGCAGGTAAGTAATATGCACTTTATAGCTAACCAGGCATGGGGAATTTAATTTAATTAAAAATCTGGTAGGTAAAAAAAAAGAAGGTAAATAATGCCAATAATCTCTCCAAAGCCAGGACATTCAACTTAAGTTACCTCCTGCAGCATCTTGATAAAGTCAATTCACCAGTGCAAAATATCCAAGAGTGGGATTCACGTGGGTGCAACCATTTTTGTTGAAGAAGATCTTATTGCTTTCCTAAAGTTCTCCATGATTCAGATTGTCTCTTCTGGAGACAATCAGGAATGCCAGCTCAGGGCTCCTCTTTGGGATTATGTTGTGGGGTCAGGGGTACAACAACCCCTGCCTTTGCTCACACTTTCCCATTTTTCTCAGAGATTTTTATGAGAGATTGACTACAGACCTCACTAGGGAAAAAAATAAAAAGAATGAAAAACTGGGTTCATATTTGTTTTTATTAATATTCATTTCTCAGGGTGCTGGAGGAATTTTTTATTAGTTTAGGGGGATACAAAGATGACTTGTTTTAAGCTGAACCTCTAGAAAAGAAATACTAAGGCTTGAGCGCTGCATCATGTGTCTCTCTTGGAAATAAGTTATAGAGAAAAGAGGGCAAAAGGTGCCATCAAGACTTTTAAAGAGTTTTGAAGGAGAAAAACATTCTGAGCTTAATCCTGCCAAGTCCCAAGAATATTGTGTGCACCTGAGTGTGTCACTAATCCTCTGTACATGACTGCACAAAAACTGGTGCCCAAGGAAGACCAACGCTGGAGCAGGCTCCCTCACAAGTTATCAAAGCAGGTGAAATTGCAGTTAGGAGTGTTAATTAGGGTAAATGAGCAGTGCAAGTGTTTGTATGTGCATACACACACACTCAGAGGTACTCAGCCAGGGATTTCTTCACTGGAGGCTTTACCAGGCGAGGCTGAAAGGCTACAGCCAGCACATTTCCTTAGGAAACAGTCCCTCAGCAAAAAAGCACCTAACAGTTAATGGTGACCCATCCTTGACTATTTCTCAAACAGTACACAAAGCAATTTTTGCTTCTTTGTTTAGTATTCCCCTTTTTTTCCCTACCATCTGAAAAACAATGTTGGGACAGCTAAAATACCCCGGTCTCCCCTCAGACTGCTGGGTGGAACACAAATACCTTGTCTGAGATTCCCCCCCCAGTTTTATACACCAAAGTTGTGTTCTGAATATAAATTCCCGCCAGCTATTGAGATCACAAGTATGAAATCTGAAACTGCTGCTTCTATGATGATAAAGGGACATGCTCTTTAAAGGAACCCAGTTTTGCTGCGAGCAATGAACATGGGATGTGGAAAGAGACCTAGATTTGAAGTAGAGTTTGAAATGCTGCAGGGATTCCATTACATCCTTCTAACACTCTTCTCCCTTGGTCAGATCGAGGCTTTTTTTTGTTGTTTATGTGTTTACTTTGAGTATGATAGATTGGAAAACTTCCATTAACCCTTTTCTCCTCAGCTCCCTTTCTTTCCCCACCTTACCCCAGCACTTATGGAATACAGCAGTTCTGTTTGGCATCTGAAGAACTCTATTGTTTAGCCACAAACCCATCTTCTCCGGCTCTTTCCTATAAAATACACAATTCTTTTTAAAATGCAGAGTGGATTTGTGGTATTTGATTACTTACTGAAACTAGATCAGAAATTTACTATTAGGAAATCAAGTTTCATGCTCGGACATGGAGCACAGTCAAATTAACAACATGGTTTGTATTTTAAATGTGTTAGGGTCTCACCATTCTGCTTATGTTTCTTTCTTACATTCAAAAAAAAAAAAAAAGCCCAACCCTACAATTGCTGTTTATTGCTTAGAAATAGCTGCTTTTGCTTCAGATACTTGAGAAAGCTGAGGAATGAAACCAGCTCGTGGCAAGCTGTGAGGGCTTCAGGACCAAACACTGCAAACAAAACTCACCTGGAGCTTTTGAGGAGTGAAAGATCAAGACTGCAGCAAACAGTTTCTTGCTAGCAATTGCCTGGACCATTGGGTCAGCTTGGAAAAATAGTATGATCATCTTTACACTAACTTCAGCAGTTTTCCTTGTGCCAATCGCTCCTGTCGTGGCTGTGCTCAGCTAGGCTGGCATGGTGGGAGCTCTGCTACTGGACTGCTGCAGAGGAGACTTGCTTGAGTTCCCAAGCAAGGTGAATAGGACTTGGGGAATCTGACAAAAATGTTTTCTCTGAGCTGTTCTCTTAATTAAATTAGTCCCATTTCAATAGCCAGCTGAATAGTGATGTCAAGGAGGAGACAGCCACCTTATGAAACCTCTCCTGTAAAACTTACTGTATTTTTAGATTTCTTGGATTCTTTCAGTGCCATCTGTAGCTCACACATCACATTCTTCACCATGTCATTACCTTCCAGAAGTAGATGAAAAATCAGAAATTATTTTATCTAGGACAGAAAGGGAATATGCTGAGAAAACTCCTTTGTGAAGGGAGAATTCAAGCCACGGCACAACATTAGGGAACACAGGACTCATTAATTTAGATATTCTTTTAATATTCACAGCTTAGTAGCAGCATGTCAAGATCACAGAGCAACCAGTGCTGATGTTATTACTGCCTTAAAAAAATTCTTGCCTCAGCTGCAGACAGCTTAAGAAACATTTTTGGTTCTTTGCTTCTCTGATGACCAAATCCTGCTCCCTCTGCCTGTTGGGAAGCTCTTCAAGCATTGGTGCCTTGTGCCCCTTGGTTAAGACCCACAGGACTGTCCCTGAGCCCCTTAGGATGTGCGTGAGGAGCTTTCACAGGTCTGAGCAAAGAAATCGTGGGGTGTTGTTTTGTTTTTCTTTTTCTTTTCCCTTCTCTTTCTTCCAATAATTCCGAGGGAATTGGAATAAAATGTGCGTGGAACTGTGGTGCAGCAGAGGGGAGGGCAGTGCGTGCCCGGGGCTGGCCAGCGGCGCGGAGCGGCTGTTCCATAGAGTGTGAGTGCCCTCTGCTGCACAGCCTGCGAGCTCTGCGCCTCTCAGCACAGCTCCAGCTGCTCAAAAAGCTGCTTCCCTTCCGTGCTCACTGATGGATGCTCCACAACTTCTCAGGGAACGGGCCACGCTCCAAACTCTGAGTCAGTGGTGCCGTCAGTCAGTGGAATTTACTGCATCGACACCTACTGTAAATATCAGAATATGTAATGAACATTGACAGGGGGAATTTCCAGAGCTGTTGTAACAAGCTGGGTGAATAAATCCAGTATCTATATGTGAATAAATGCTTTGAAGTACTTAAAAGTAAATTTTAATATATTCCCTTAGTGCTCAGGTCATTTATGGTCATAGTTCCTAACTCATTTATTCAGAACAGAATTTAAAGGAAAAAAAAAAATCTAAGTTCTTCAGGTGGAGCTTCTATAAAATCTAGCAAATCAATTTTAAATAAAGTATTTTAGCTATTAAGTATTCATATTATTTTGTGCTTCTCCATATAACTTATACTGACAGCAGCTTTTATGGAATACTAATATTCTCTCACACACATTGCATATCTAAAGCTACTAATTACAAATCACATTTTACACAGGCTTTGAAAAGGAAGCTCCAATACTTTGTAGAATATTCTTTTAAATAGCCTAGTACAATATTAAATAATCATTAGACAAAGATTATTATAAAATCAGGCTGCCAAATTACTGACTTTGTGTTTTCTGCAGCTCTAATCTTTTATTTCTTCCTCAAGCAAACCTCCCACTGATTTGAAAAATGCAAGATTTAGGTCTATGGCAGAAAAGTGGAGCATCTCTAAGATGTAGCTGGGGCTGGTATTTCAGTATTATCCAAAAATTGGGTGCAGACTGTATTTTGGAAACCTGCAACTGGGAGACTTTGCTATGTGGTCCAAGGGCACCAATAGGATGTGAAGTGCCTTTAGCTACACTTGGAATGTCAGCTGGAAACAGCTTTGAAGTGCATTCCAGCTTTACAATAAGCAGCATTTTGGAGTAAATTCTGCTGTAAAGGACAGTTCCTCACCTCTGGGGCTGCTGCTTCCATGGGATCCATGGAGAAGTGCAGCCTGTGTCCCACTGCACGGAATGGAAGTGCCACACAGGGACTCATGGTGACATCTTTGGAATCATTCAAAATGCCTCCACTTTTTATTGTCCCGAGTTCAGCATTATTCTGGACAGAGCCTTAAGCAATCTGAAACATCACTGTGAAATTAATGCTGTGGGAAATCAATTTCATTGTAATGTAACCCCCCAGAAGTTAGCTTGAGCGTGCTGTAGAATGAGTAGTGCAGGTGGCACAATCCATCTGTGCATCCTGACACCTCAGTCCAAACACGTGGTTGTTTTACTGGCTCAGATCTGTATTTTCTCGTGCTGCCCACAGTGATGTAAATCTGAACTAATTTAGGAGTGGCCACACAAGAAATGTGTGTTGCAAAGCTCTGCAAATCAGCTCTGCAGGGCCTTGACAAAGCCGTGGGTGGTAAATTCCCACACAGATATATCTTCCCTGGATCTTCTTCTGCTCCGTGCCATTGTTCTCGTTGCTTCCGCAAGGATTGAAACTCACCTCAAATCTTGCAGATAAATCAAATTCATAACCTTAAGTGGGTATGCAATTCCATAGAGAACAAGCCTGACAAAGGCAGTGAGGCTATTGTAAATACAATTGTGAGGCAGCCGCTAGCCCTGGGCTTTCCTTTAATGTTCCTGCTGCTGCAGTCTGACTTGGCACAAATTCAGCCCTGGTACAGACAGCAGCTCGGGAGCCACAGGAGATCCTGGGCTGATGAGACTCTCTTAGCACTGTTTGCTGACTTCCTGGGGAATGTCAGCAATTCCTGCCCTCAGAGCCTGCAAACAAAGGTGCCAATCTGTGGCCAGGCTGAAGGCCAGGAAAAGACTTGAATGAATCATGTTCAGTCCAGGTCTGTGCTGAGAACTGGCTGAAAACAGGAAATGCTGGCATCTTGGGTGTTGGCATTTCCATGAGCTGGTAGGTAATAAAGGCATGGCAGAGGAGGTTTTGACTTTCAATTCCATCCCTGGTGATTTCATAATGCAAGGGAATACCATGTTTCGATAGCAGATCCTTAGAACAGACCTCTTAATCTCATGTTTTACACAGTGAGAATTTGAAGAGCAAAACTTAAAACCAAAAGGGTTTCTTGAGTGTTGGGGTTTAGCCCTTTGTCTGAAATAGATGTCTGGATCCAGGCTCTAACCCTGGCCTTCTTATAAACACTGTCGGTCTTTTCTGTTTAAATGCATCTCTACAGCTGGTCACAGGTGATCAGGGCTCCCAAGAGCCACAATTGTCCTGTGCCATGAGTCACAGAGTGACCTGGCTGTTGTTTGAATGCTTTCCCCTGCACGTCTACCATCCCTCCTCACACCTCATTTTTGGCTGGGAAGGCTGGGGAGTGGCTCTCAGCAGAGCTCCTGGCAATATGAAATACCAGGGGTATTTTCTAACAGTGCATCTCACTGGGTATCACACAGTTCTGTAAACATTTCATGGAGGATCTCTCACATGATGTGTCTGACATTGATCTACAAGCTGCTCTGGAACTGAGAGAGTAAAGCAAAAAAAGCAGCTTAAGCTGAGCCTCAAAATGAGAAATAGTTACCAACTTCGTTGCCTTCTTGATGCCTCACTCATAAAACTAAGGAGATGGCAGACTACTGCTGGTGTTTTCCTTAAAGCCAGAGTTTTCTTTTTATTCCTCTTTAGAAAAAAGGGGCTTGAGCAGTCAGAATATATGGTCTTGTAACTCTGCAAAGTTGTAGCTTTATTAACTTTGTCAAGTTTTTACAAGAAGAATTGAGGCGACTCAGAATTCTGGGCCGATACTGGAATGAAATCTGTAGTTTTGCAGGAGCAGCTAAGCTGCTCTGAGGAAGTTCATGTGGCACAGGGCAAGTGTTTGCTAGAATGCTTTCAAAAAGTAGCATCAAGCCAGAAATGAGGTAAAAATTCTGGTTTATGTGCTGTGTATCTTTGCCATCCTCTGCACAAGCTGTAGCTTCAGTAAGTCCATCCACATTGCTCCTCTCTGCATTTCTTCCTGGCCCAGCCCCTGGCAAAGGGCAAATCCAGAAAATTCATTTCCCAGGCTCTTTAGCAGCTGTTTCCCTCCATCAAATATTTCCAGGCTACATCCAAGTGGAATGGCCCCATCCCAACCCAGTCATTATGCCTGCTCCCTTTTCCTGGATGGAATGTTTTCTACTCTTCTTGACTTTCTCAGTGCAGGGAGATTGTTTGATATGTTTTTCTCTTGAGGTTCCTTCTGAAAAATCTCAGCCTGGGTTGCTCAGCAGCTCTTGCCCTTTTCTGTGGGTATTGTTAATAGCTCTGATGGGGAGGATACTTGTGCAGAATTAGGAGCAATCCTGGCCACTGTGGAACCCCACGAGTCACTGAGATTTATTTGCTCCAGTAGTCACACAGAATATTTTTGGCTGTTTTAAGCCCCCCCAATTCTAGGCTAACAATGTAAATTTGTGTGGATAACTGTATATTACTTTCATATGCAGGTCTCTTTATTGAGAGGAAATATCAGAAATTAAACCTTACAAGTATCCAGAAGCAATTATAAAATGAGTAGATTATAGTGGTAATGCTGTAAATGGAAATTCACTGAAATGTCAAAGTACTTGCCATAAAATGTACCAATAATATGATACTAAACACAATACAGAGAGCTTTCAAATATTAATACCTTTATTATTTTCTCTATTAATACTGATAAAGTTCAAACAATCATCACCAAGCTGATCAGGGGAATAATAATATCATTACCGTCATCTGCTGGAGGGAGCTATAATGGTGCTGTCATTCTGTCCCACTGGAAGATCACTTAGGAACTGAGCTGGATCCTGACATAAATCCCTGGAGGTGAATGACAGGACATTACCAGGCTCAGAGGATAATTGTAAACTCGCATGCTAATGGCTCAGACTTGTGAAGATACCAATCGTTACAAAACTGGGAACAAATAGTAAATTAATTTTTCAGCTTGCTTGGCACTGTCTGCTCAAGAAAAAAGTTCTTTGTATTCCAAGGCTTAGTGAGCTTCATTTGCTATTTATTCCATTATTTCTTTTATAGTGATCTGTACATAATTCAGCTCTCATGGCTGGTTTATTCAATGACCTAATCATCAGGCATCTCCTGGAGTTTTAGCAGGATGGATATCCCTTTTCCTGCAGAGATTCCTGCTTTGCAGAGGAGACTTCTGAGCTGCTCAGAAGAAGAAACCTCTTGCAGAGGCAGATCAGTGCCTACGTTGAATATCTCCTAACTTCTGTAGCCTCTACTCCATCCCAGTGGGGGAGAAAGCAAAATCTGAGTATGTCCACATGGATTTTTGCCCTCACAGCCACATTTCTTACAAGTGATGGAGTACATTTCATGGCATGGTGTTGCTGGTCATGGACTTCACAGGTACATTTTAAAAGTTATTTTTGTGTTAAAAATAACAACAACAAGAAAAAAAGAAATTGCAGAAGAGCAGCCTGGGCATTTAATTATAATGCTGAATATTAATTAATAAAAAACATCAAAAATAAGTTGCTGGCTGCTGTATAATTAGGTATCTACACCCATCAGATCAAAGTATGTAAATGAACTACATTCTAATAAGCCCCACTGTTTAGCTGAAGAATGATAATGAATCTTACTTGCCTGCCTTACCTTAGCCAAAGCCACTAACTAAGTGATTTTCTTCTCTTTGTACATTTTTTTGAGTTGGTACAAAAAACGAGATAATCAATAACAGTGGATAGTCTCCTGAGTGATTCCCACTAATGCTAATGGGAGTTAATTGCTTATATTTAGAGGAGAGTGTGCAGTTCTGGCACCCCAGTGAATATAAATTACACAGTGGTGGAGACAGCACAATGGGCTAAATCATTCCCACCCACAGGAGGAGGAAAGTTCCTTGGGGAAAACTGCTTTATTCCTTCCACAGCATCTTGTCTTGCTGCTCACAGGAGGGCTGTGCTGGCCAGGTGACAGTGGCCTCACAGGACGTGTCACCTGGCTCCTCACTGGACCTGGGGCCTCTGGGATGTGCCCTTGGTGTCCTCAGCCCCTGGGAGGAGGAGCCAGCACAGGAAAGGGAACAGCATCTGAACTCCCACACTTTCCCTGTGCTTGTGTTTCACTTGCTTTTTATCCTCCTCTTCCCTTCCTTGCTCCAGCCCTGGGGCACAAATGAAAGCTCTGCCCCAGACCTGGCAGGAAGTCCCCAAATCCCTGGCACCCTCTTGTGCTGGCACAGCATTGAGGGGCTTGGAAGGTACAGCTGGAAACAAATCATCAGCTCAGGGTACCCACAGCTCCTGAGGCTTCATGAGGTGGGATCAAGAAACCACTTGGTCAAGAAAGGCCCTGGAGAAAGTTCCAGAATCAGTCTGGAACCTCAGAGGTGTCCCATGGTGACTCTGCCTGGTGACGTCCAAGGAGCCAACTCTGCTGATCCCCTCCCTGCTGGCACAGGCCTGGCACTAATGAGGGGAAATGGGGTTTTTAATGTGATTAGGAGTTTATCACAGCCTCTTTGGAAGGGCCGTGCAGTGATGCTGGATTGTTAATTCTCCTTACTAACATGATGTAGCACCGAAATTCTGTCACTTCACTTGTCAGTCGCCGAACATCCCATTTAAATTAAATTGGCCCGACATGCCTTTATCCATTTTTAAACAAGAAACAAGACAAAACAAACAAAAGCTATCACAGTTTAGCTGAGTCTGTGAAAAGTGCTGTGTTATCTGAGATACAAAAAAAAGAACCAGAGACTTATTTGCAGATGAAATTTTGCATATTGTTAGTCTATAATTTAGGCACTTCAGGATTTAAAAAATGATCTGGCTGAGTTATTTACAGCAGGAGAGAGGGAGTTGTGTGTGCAGATGAGCTTCTTGTCATCATGTTTTTAAATCTGTAATGGGCATAATGGATTCAGCTCTACAATGGTAATTTGCAAAGCCCCATTGATTTCAATGAAAGTGCAATGAGGGTGGTTAAAGGTATTGGGAGGGCTGGTGCTTCCAAATGAAGGGAGATTTAAAAGGCCAATATTAGCAAAAGGAACAAATAGGAATGAATGGGATGAGACAGAAGGTTTAGGATCCAGAAGTCAGGCATAGGTTAGCTGGTCACCACAGCAAAATCTCCCAGTATTTAAACAGAACACAAAAGGTTTTATGCTTCCATTTCAGATCTTTGAGTCATAAACAATGTTTTCATTTCTGAAACACTTTTAACTGCTGTTCACATCTACCCACTGCTTTGGAGGTCATTCACTGCTCCTGTTCTTAGTCAGGGGGAAGGATGAGTGCTGTGAGCCCCAGGCATGTGTGGATGACACCTGAAGGGCTGGGGACAGCAGCAGTGCCAGAGCAGCAAGGGTGGCACTGACCCACCCTCAGCTGCTCAAAGCTTTGCAAACCTCAACTGCCTGAGCACAAAGTGTCTGCTCCAGCTGCCTCCTGAGACTCCTGTGTTGGAAAGCTTTGGCAGGAGTGATCCAGCTGATTGTGAAGATGTGCTTAGGAAGAAAGGCAGGGTAAACTCTTGGATATCTCAGGAATGGAGCGGTGCCGAGGCAGTGTGCGCATTTGGGATGGTGCCACAGAGGTTCTAGATTTGTCTGCCTTGAGAACCACCCCTGGCTAAAGGAAATCCTTCAAGCTCGGTGTGAGGTGAAGTTAAAAGTGTTCTCCAGGACTGTCTTGGTTACTGGGCACAGGGGGTGGTGGCTCAGCAGCATGTGAGGTGAATTCGTGCCCTGCACTTTGCTCACTCAGGGCCCAATGCTTCCCAGCTCTGCTGTTCCCCCGCTGGCACGCAGAAATGAATCTGGTTTTGAGTGCCCAGTGGTTGTGTTTAATATCAAATGTGGCTGACATGCCCCTCCTTCCCTGATCCCATCAGTGGTAAAAGCTTTTCCTGGGCTTTCTCTGCCTTCCTAACAGGTGTATTTGGGTTCTACTGTGAGCACTTCCTTTTGCTCAGCACGAGCTGGACCAATAGACTCACCAGCTCCTTTTTCTTTTCAGCTTTTCTTTCTAAACAAGCACAGTTCCATGAAGGTGCTTCACAAAGTCTTCTCACTGTTGCTTTCTAAATCCTCCCTCAGAGGGATGTCCTGTTCCCAGGAAGGGAGGAGGGATATTTTCCTGTGCCATCTTTGTGTCAGGATCTCTGACAAAGCCTTGAGTTTCAGCTTTTGTATTTTTCACATTCTGTGCTGTTTTAGTGTGTTAGTTCTGGGCTTCACATTAAGGCATGGGAAGCTCTTTTCCCAAGACTAGGGAGACAAAACAATTCCTTTCCAGCTGGAGACCAAGGACAAATTTTAGGCCCAAGAGTGGAAACAACAGTGAAGGAAGAGAGGGAGCAAGGAGGATGGAGCTTCATCACCTGCAGCTGCAATTGGACAATTCACTCCAATCTGCTGATGGACCCAAACCTATCAAAGTGTGAGGCCTCGTGCCTGGGATCCATTTTGTGCCCATTTGTGGGTTTGACTTGGGTGCAGCCCCAAGGGGTTCCTGCCCTGCCCAGGCTGGATCCTTGCAATAAATCCCTTTTATCCTTTTATTCTACCCAGTCTCTGTTTCCAGGTCAGCCTTCCCAGGCATCATCTCAAGACTCTTCCAAGCAGACTGTGACTGGGGGCTGAGACCCTATGGAATTGTTACTACCCTGTGTGACTGGTTACATAGAGATGTATGTAAACGTGTGTAGGAAGAATTTAAAACAGTTAGTGAGAGATACTATAGGAAATACCATTTTAAAACTTCCTTTCACCACTTCAGTGTTGAATTGGTGGGACATTTCATTCTTTGATAATAACAATTATTAAAACTTCTTATTTATCTCTGCACATCAAGGTAAAGGCCTCATTTGCCAGGACTGGGAAGTGAACTTACTGGGTATGATAGACCTCTGCATGTTAGTGAGAGGATAAAAAAGGTCTAAGAAAAGGACATTCATTCATTTTTTTCTCTCTTCTTCTGTCTTTAAACACATAAACACAGCGAAGCCTCTGGGGTGACACTTCTCTTTCATTGTGGTAAATCTCTTGACTTAAATGGGCACAACGTGAGTGAAAAACGGACATTCAGATCAGAGATGGAGTGTTAAGAAACTGATTTCTCTGTGCTTAAGCCTGGACATAAATGCAGTTTTTCAATCCAAAGTGTATTTTATTGTGAATCATGTTCTTATTCTTGAAAGTAATGTGAGCTCTTTATCTGCCATTGACAGTCCTAGTGTAGGGTTTCAGTGGAGGAACATCTCAATTGCATCACTTAGATTGACACAGGTGCCAAACCCATGATCTATTCCCACACTCACACACCTCTTTCCTTTTTGCTTTGCTTTATCCAGGAAAAATGGGCCAGATCTTTAGAGATGAGGTATAAGCTGCAGCAGATGGTCTTAACTCCAGAGCACAGGAACTGCTTCTTATTTTTCTATGTCCACTCATTGTCTGGATTTCCAGCTATAGGCTGAGACAGAACATTTCCTGGCTGAAAGGAAAAGAAGGAAAAGTTGCATAAGAAATTTAAAGTTAAGGTATTTCCCCAGAACTTCCTCTCATTATTATTGTAATAATGCCAAAGCCCCAGATATTTTCCTGATCTCTGAAGTTACACTGAGTACAGCTCAACTGTGTCTCAGGTATAGTTGGGTTTAGGTTTTTTTTATTTTGCAGAGAGAGTGTTTCCTTTTATATTATTTATTTATATTACAAACCTACAATTTAGTGTAGATCAGTATTACACTATGTTATGTAGTACTCAGGTATCTCTGTGGTCCTTCAGCTTTCCCAAAATCACACCTTTGGGGGCTAATCCAAAGCCTGACAGGTGATTTCAGGCTCTTCCCCAATATCAAACAGATTTGGATCACAACTTGTGGCTCATTCAAAGCCTCAGCAGCATCACAGAGCTACTCAGTGGGACCAGGAGTGCAGATTATATTGCATATGGGGCCTGTCCATTTTTATGGAGTGAAAAATGAAACAGTGCAGTTAAAAATCTGAAACCTCCCTTCTGTTTCCAGCACAGAAAGCTGCAGCAGGAAGCTGAGCTCTGATCACCCCAAAGGGGAGGGCAGTGTGTTCACAGCCAGGCTGGGGCTGCCTGGCTGGTTTATTCCTGTTCACTTTGTCACAGCATGTGACAAAATGGCCTGGGAAAGTGCTTCCTTAGTGATTCAAATCTTTAGGTGTGTTAGGCAGCTTGCAGGATGAATGCAAGAAGTGCCACGGCACAGAAGCGTGAGAAGCTGATGGAAACCTACAGGGAGCTGGTTAAATCTACTTCACTTGAGTGGCCAGCCTAAGAGTACAAAGAGGTCAATATATCCATAATTATTATTATAATTTTCTGTTTAAAATATGCCAAGTTCTTTGGGAAGAAAAAATTAAAAGAAAGAATTTCTTTTAAAAAAACCTTTTAAATTACAGCTTCAAAGCATTAACTTGTCTAGTAGCTTCCTAATTTCCCCAAGGATCTAAGAAATAGGCATTAGAATTCCTGAAGCAAGACAAAGACTTTTAAAATTCTAGATTTTTAATATACAAGCATTTTCTATATGTTACTGCAATGGAGCAGCTAATTTTGTGTGACTGGAGCTGGTTACTGGAGCCCATACAGAAGTAGTTGTAGTTATAGGCAGAGTGTGCTGTATTTTTATCTGCAGACAAGCCTTCAGTATTTGGGAGAAACAAACATATTTCCATTTTATGTGTCTCTTTGGCAAAATGTTTTGCTTGTGGAGAAGAATGACTTCTCTTTCTGAATTTGGAAAGTTGTAAATAATGCCCATCTTACATGTTCAACAAGTTTATTTTCTACTGCAAATGAATGAGGTGTTCTCCGTGGTGATGACAATGAGAACATTACCAATCCATTATGCAGCACTCCAGAGAATGAACTTTGGCACAGCAAGTTAATAATCCTCCCAACAGCCTTAGGAACTTTCTAGATAAGTATTATCACTATTAAAAGAATGGGATGCTGAGTTCTAATTGTCTTCCTTATTTAAGCTGGGCAAGTTGGGATATGTATGTGATAACTTCATAATATCACTCCAAGAATTTTATTGTGCCAAATGACACCTGATGTGCCAACTACATCCTGCTTACCCCTAATGCAAATTAACGGGAAATGTTAAATCAGGACCTGATTTAATGTATACCTATAAAAAGTAACAACCTAAATGCTGTACCTTATCATTAGGGAGTATTCAGGAGCATGCAAGGATCATGTGCCTGTAGGTAAAGGAAAAGTGTTTGTTGGAAGAACTGTTGTACACTGAAGGGCTGAACTAAAGACCTCTCAGCTTGGAACAGTCAGGGATAAGACTATTAGGAAAGGGGAATATTTAGGTATAATCATATATTTAGGTATATATATCAATATATAGGTATATATAGCAATATAATCAATATTTAGGTATAATCATCCAATGCTGCCATTGCCAGTAAGTATTTTTGCTCTGTGTTTAGGCAGGAGAATGACCATGTGGTCAGATCAAGAATGGTAATGAAATACTTCCTATTCCAGCCACAATTCAGGGGAATATTAATCAGGAATTTCTCGTGGGGTGGGGAATGGCAGTATATAATGTGTATCCCTCTGTTGTTGTGGATGAGCAGGCAGATGTGAGCTCTGAGAAGCCACCACGGCCAAAAGGGCTAATAAAATTCTTGAATGAATGTAAAAGAAAATTGCAAGAGAACAGGAGAGGTTCTTTTACCTGGTTTTGGTGCTTGTGTGACTGCTGCTGCCAAACTCCCTGTGTGCAGCTCTCCTCTCCATAATTCAAGAGGATAATGACAACTGGAGAGCATTGAGAGAATAATGACAAGAGTGATTAAAGCACTGGAGAGTAGAGAGATGGGGATGGCAAGAAGACAGGCACTCGAGGAGCTTGTCCTTGTACCTGGTCTTCCCAGCTCCTCAGAGCCCCTTTTCCCATCCTGTGCTCAGCACTGGAATTACAGGAGCTGCTCCATGGGCTCGGCCCTGAGAGGGGGAACTCCTCCTGCTCCTGTGCTCTGAGGGTCAGAGCCACCCCTGCCTGTGGAGCTCCTCTCCCTCTGTCCTGAGGAAGCATAAAAAGAGCCCAGGAGGGCTGGACATAGTGGAGATGGAGTCACTGCTGTATTTTCTCCTCAGGCAGCTCATTTTGGGAGTTGCCTCCACTGAAATAGGTACAAAACTCCTGTCCTGACACTCTGGGGTGTGAGAAATGGATTTGTAGAGGATTCTCCAAGCCTGCCTGAAAGCTCACATCGTCCTGTACATCTATACAAACTCTGAGATAAGGTGTGCTGCCTTAGAAAGCCATGGAACAGAACAGACATTGCTGAGAGAGAAACTCAACTGGAAACAAGTTTCAAAATATGGCCTTGCAAACAGAGCAGATATTTTAGAGAATTTCTATAAAACTAAATTTTTACAGTGCTAGGGCATAGGGGCAGCACCTCAGCCTTGCTGAGGCGTGTTGGACTTGTGTTCATTTGCTTTGGTTCCCAGTGGGAAGATGTTGGTTTTTTGACACTTCTTTTCAAAAGGTTTCCTTGACAGGACATTTTTGACAAGGCCAGTGTATCAGGCCTTTATGTAACTGGTGAATAACTTTTATTCAAATTAGAAAACAGAAGAAAATAATTATATCCATACCGTTATGTAATTTAACTGTTGGCCTTAGTGAAGTGCATTATAATAGAACTTTTCAAGGTAAAATATGTCCTCTTGAAAAGGTTTTATGAACTTGAGGCTATATAAATTACTCATTTGAAAGGTTAAAGGCTAATAATGCTGTGAAATCTCTACAGTTATGTAGAAAATATTTACTTCGTTTTTTCAGGTGCAAATTAGAAGTTTGTATCGTATTATTTCTCTTTGAAAATATGGAAGCATATCAAGCATATTGATGTAACAGTTATTAATAATCTGAAGTACTTTTTGATGCAGTTTATCTTTCCATGACAATGGATTTGAGGTCATTTTATTACCTCCTATTTCCAAAGTATCCTTGGAACCCATAGATTTCAAAATTGTGTGTAAGAAATGTAACATTAATTATGTTATGAAAAAGATAATGGTTCTTTTCAAGCATATTAAAGGACGTTTTTATTAAGTAAGTTGCAAGCTACAAAATACCCTGAGAAAGAAAAGATATTATTGTTGGTTCAGTGGCTGATGACAGCAATTGAGAATCTGAGGAAATGGATTTGCACAAAACTGTGATTTCTTAACTGCTGTTCCAATAATATGGAATGCTGGATTCTAAGGAAACATGGGAAAAGGATAAGAAATTATGACAAAAACTAAACAAAATATTCTCTTGAAGTCCTGTCTGCCAGAGTAAACAGTCATTACTGTAAGAATGGAGCAGCAGTGCCATAGTTAAGTGGTTTCACTTGTCTCTTCTCCTTGGATTCTCCATCCTCAGCTTGAACTGGGCTGATGAACTGCTACAGGAGGGGAGGTAAACAATAAAAAAATTCACTGAAATATGCAGAATGTAGAGGAAAAAGTGTCAGAAAAGAGTGCAGAGAAATTTGGAAGTTCACTTCTTACTCCAGAGAAAAGCATCATATTTGGCTCTCTTAATAAAAACTAGAACCATATGTCAATTTAGAAACAATTGTTTCCTTTAAAACATGTTACACAAACGATCTGCCATTTTAAAATCATTCTGCTCATTTATGTGGAAAAATGAAAGGGGAAATTTTGGTTCCTGGATGAAAGCGTAGCTCAATATTTAATTTCTGGTTTTATTTTGATGCATATTTTAATACTCTGACCATAGATCTGAGAAAAGAAATCCCATTATGTATGCACAGAATACAATAAGCACCCTCTGATATCCAGGTGAGCCTGGCAAGCCTTGAATATTCCACGGGCTCCTACATTCCACTGCAAGCTCCTGATCCCGAGCCTTGGAAGTTTCCATGCATGGATTCAGAGCTCACCCCTGATGGACATCAGGGTACCTGGGCTCTGTCACCTCCCTGGTGCAAACCTGTTGCACAGCCTGGCCATTTCCAGGATCAGCCCTTTCCAAGATCAGCCCTTTCCAGGATCAGACCTTTCCCAGGATCAGCCCTTTCCAGCATCAGCCCTCTCCCAGGATCAGCCCTTTCCAGGATCAGCCCTTTCCCAGGATCAGCCCTTTCCCAGGATCAGCCCTTTCCAGGATCAGCCCTTTTCCAGAATGGCCTGTGGGAGCTCAGGATTTCTGAACAATGAACCAATGTGATTACACAGAAGCCACTTTATTGTTCTCACAACTTATTTTTACACAGTTTTTACAGACCTCGTGCACAACTCCAATTGGTTCATCATTTCCTTGCCAATTACTTCATGAGTTAGTAACAGGTATCTTACTTGTCCATCAAATCTTTCTATTCTTGGTTAGTTTACATATTTTATTCAGTGGTTCTAATGAGACAGATCTCTTGTTTATGGCAGGTGCAGTTGTTTTTCACCCAGAAATAGTTAGTTGTCTAACAAACCTTCATTCTCAAGATTGTTTTCACATGGGAACTTGCAAGCCAGACTTAAAAGAGACAAGCCAGCTACCAATTTAGCATAGCAAGGCCTGACTTTATAAGGCCTTTCTGTATAATTTATCTACCTATATTACAACAATGGCCCTTTCCCAGGATCAGCCCTTTCCCAGGATTAACCCTTTCCCAGGAATGGCCATTTCCCAGATCAGCTCTTTCCTAGGAGCAGCCTAAGTCCTGCAGCACCCGTGTTGCTCTTGTCCCAGTCCCCAGCTGAACTCCCAAAGCCTGGGCGCTGGCTGTGCAGGAAATCTGCACTGGAGCTCTCAGCCCAGACCGGGATTTGCCTCCTGCACGAGCAGGATCTGTGGGACAGCAGCACAGAGGGGTTTTATGGGAGTCCCTCTGTTCCCCCAGGTGGTTTGCAATATGAACAACCCAAGGAATAAATTGCTGTCCCGTGAGCAGGAATTCAGGCTGGGAGAAGGTCACGGGAGTTTGCTGGGAATAAGTTTGTTGGAATTAGAGCCTTCCCTCCCGCAGCACAACCTTTCCCGCGGGGCTGGAGGGGCCGGAGGCGCTCGCACCCTTCCGCTGGCAAAGCAGGGGGCTGAGAGTGGGACCGGGGGCTGGAAGAGAAATGAGGCAGATAAATATGAGTTTGAAGGCGTTAAAGGAATGTGCAGGCATCCCGGCCAGCGCGGTAATCCCGGGCAGGCGTTGCTCTTGGCAAACATTCATTCAATGGCTGTTTAATAGCTGCTGAGTGACAGCGGCTCTGCGCTGTAATCCCAGCCGTTCCCTCCCCCGGCACTGCGGAGAGAGTTCCCTCTCCTGTGAACTGCGAGGGAGAAAGGATAGAACGGTTCTTGCTGGAAATTCCACTTGAACCAGGGTTCAAGGATAAATATTACCTCCCCTCGGATATGTTAACTATTTTTTAATGATGTGATCTGATATTTTAACAGTGTGCGCAGTGCAGCAGAGCTTTGGGTTTGTTGTTTAAATATCTTTGATGGTATGTCATAACAAATTAGTTTCTAAATGTTGCCAATTTGGCAGACAAAGCTGATTATTTCCTGCAATCACACTGCATATGTGCACAAGATTATAATTAATGACCAGGGATGCCAAGCACACTTTAATAATGATCCTTCAGCATTTAAGGGACTGTTAGAGTTATTGGCATTTGTGCCTCGTGTTGCAGAGGATGGGGGCAATGAATACTGATAGATCTATCAGTGTCATGGAATCCAATAGTTTCCTGATTTTTCTTATAAATTGGAGGATTCACTGGGAGTTATTGACAAAGCAGCTGCAGTGAATATTAACAGTGTTTGTGCTGCTTTCAGTGAAGCACTACGAACTCCTAATTAGATTGGAATTGCTCTTTTGGCAACTTTGCAAGGCGGCTTTCCTTAGCATATTGTCCATTTTGTGTAAGGATTACAAGGAAATCAGGGACACATCTTTGAAGAACACCTGAATGTCAAGACAGCAGAGGGCTGGATCAGAATAAAAACTAAAGTGGAAAGGCACAGTGGATGCTAAAAATAAAGAAAAGGTAAAGCTTGTAATACAACCCAACAGAAACAGGACATGGAATCAACTTCAGGGCTTTTCTAAGGATGCTCCAGGAAATTTTTCCTGTTGAAATTGTTGACAGTAAAATGAAAATCTACCCATTTTTTCAAATTGAAACTTCATCTCTTGCCTCAAGACAAGACAATATCTTGCCTATAGATATTTTCACCAATATTTATGGAGAAGTTTATTAAACAGTTTTTTAGTAAAAGGGTATCATTCAAACTGTGGGAGAAAAAAGAGATAGTTTATCATAAATTATTTTACTTCTTGTCAACTTTGGGTTTCAAATTTATTTCAGCTGGCCCTAATTCTTCACCCTTTCAATTTTCAATATGATTTGTGGATAGGATTCCAGGCTTTTTGATTATATTTTAAAGATGAGCTTACTTGAGTAAAGAAACTTTTGAAGAGGACAGACTTCAGCTCGTTATTCTTTAGCAAGTTGTCCTATATGTCAGATTTTACGGAGACAGGCTGGAGGATTGACACGGATACCTTGAATTAAAACCCACTTAGCTTTGACATCGATGAGGGAGGCATTTCCCAAGAAAGGGAAAGCTGTCTTGGTGCTGATACATTTCATTAAGTCCAAACCACGAAGTTCCAACTGGAGGAAACTTAAATTTGACTCTGACTCGTGTAATTGAACAAAATCTGAGCGCGTGAGAGTTTTTACAGACCAGGCAAGAGCATGTGAGGGGAGTGGAGTGAATGTCCTGGCTCAGTGGGGATTACACAGCTCAGCTCTCTGCACAAGGCAGTGCTGGCACTGGCAGGAGGGGCTGGAATCTCTTTCAGCCCCAAGGTCAGGCAGGTGGCTCTGTCTGGGGGACACTTCTGCTCAGCTGATGTTTGCTTGGTGTTTCATTCTCTTGACTTACAGGTGATGATTTTTGCTCTTGGTTGAAAAAGTCTCCTCTTGCTGTGGAGGTCCCCAGGGAGTATTATTGCCAGAAAACTGATGCCTTAAGTTTTATACTTTTCAGATTCTGTGCTGGTTTAGTGTGCAGTTCTGGGCTTCACATGAAGGGTTGGTGAGCTCTCTGCACAGAGCAGGGAGACAAAACAATTCCTTTCCAGCTGGGCACCAAGGACAAATTTTAGGCCCAAGAGTGCAAACAACAGTGAAGGCAGAGAGGGAACAAGGAGGATGGAGCTTCATCACCTGAAGCTGGAATTGGACAATTCACTCCAATCTGCTGATGGACCAAAACCTATCAAAGTGTGAGGCCTCATGCCTGGGGATCCATTTTGTGCCCATTTGTGGGTTTGACTTGGGTGCAGCCCCAAGGGGTTCCTGCACTGCCCAGGCTGGATCCTTCCAATAAATCCCTTTTATCCTTTGTTCTGCCTGGTCTCTGTTTCCAGGTCATTCTTCCCAGGCATCAAAACCAAGTCCCCAGAGCTCAGATCTCCCCCGTTCTGCCCCTGCCCTTGGCCTCAGGGGGTCAGTTCACCTTTCTGCAGCTCAGCTTTCTGGGCTGTGGGAGAGGTTCCAGCTCCCCAGGGACAGTGGGGACTGGCTGGTATGGAAATGTGCTGAGAGCCACCACTGCCTGGAAACATATGGTTATTATTCACTAATAAAAGGGAATTAAAATTTCCCTGGTGATAAAAGTTGTAGAATGCAGTTATATTATCATGAGCAAGTAAGAATATAATTGAGGTCTGGTATAAACAGAGGTGCTGCTATATGAGCTGCTCCTGATATTGATCAATAACCATCTCTCACTGTAATTGTTCCAGTTTGTTTATTGCTCTGCATGGGAGTTATTGATCTTCTCTTTCAAGCTTCTTTGTGTTCTTCCAGTTTCTAATTCATTCTTGCTTTTTTCTTTTAGAGACTTTAAATAAAAGCTTGAAAAGGATTATCAAACTGAGCCTTGAGAAGAGATTGCTTAAAGCCAGCATTCCCACACCCCCCCTTCAAAAAGTAAATCAATAGTCCTGATGGCCATTGCAGCTTATCAGTGAGCTGTGCAGTGAGGAGAGCAAACTGCAATATTGCCTGGGCTCCTGCTGGGCTCTGACACCTCCTCTCATTGCTCTGTGCAGATGGGAAAGCCACATCCACCCATGTGCCCATTGTCACTTGAGGTTTTATCAAATAACACCCACACCAGAAATTCCACCCAAAATTTGCCACAGTGGCTGCTGAAGTGTCGCAGTAACTTCATGTGCTGCTTGATGGCTGGGAAGACACCCTCTTCTATGGCTTCAGTTTGCAAATGATCTGGAGGGGGGCTCCAGGGAGGCTCCAGCCATTAGCCCAGTGTCACAGCTCTGCTGGCATGGCTAATGCTGCAGACTCACACTGAAAAGCAGCAGACATAGCTGGATTAGTCAGCTGCACTGCTGCCAGCAGAATATCCAGAAATAACTTGGAATCAGGTGAATGACTCGGTTTGTGAAACTCCCTGGGTGTATTTCTTGTTTGTGACAATAGTCACAAACCCAAAGCTTTACTGCAAGGGAGCCATTCTGCTCTGTGGTCTCACATCACAATGCACTTTAATGTCTCTGCAGGAAATGAGTTTCCTCCCATCCCAGGAGCTCAGTTTCCACACTCCTGTTCACTCAGACCTCATTTCAGAGGAGCACTGAGCTCCCACTCACAGCTTCTGCTCTGGCTTCACAGGATTTGACATTTTTTACTTGTTGCTTTCTACAAATGCTGATGAACTTTCTCACAGCTGAACTTAAGAAATACCTGCTGTAATGACTCTTTTTGACGTGGTCTCTGAGTGTCCTTTTAATTCCTCTTTGAGGAAGGAGGGCAAGCCCAGTGTCCATGTGAGGCTGTGGAAGAGCAGATGGAAACTCTGGGATCCTGTGCATGTCCTGGGTGTTTGTGGGTGCCAGCTCAGGGTGGAGCAGAGAAAGGAGAGGGATGAGGCTGCTGATCCCAGCTTTGTGGTTCCAGGGCAGCTGCTGAGCCCAGTTTGGAAACCCTTTCCTTGGCATATGTGGGTGACAACACCCTGAGCAGCAGAACACACATTTAAATATCTAAAATGGAATTTACGTGTTTTAAGTTGTTACCAAGCTTGCTAATGAAATGATGAATACCCTCACCATGAACTTTTTGCATTTATCTTCCTAATTTTTTTAAGACCTGATAACAATAACTTCAAATGTGCCCCCTTCTTCTTCTTTCCCAATTTTCATCCCTATCACCAGCTATTAAAATGGCTTGTTTCCAGATAAGAAAAATATATGTCATATAAAATATCTGTGCTTTTCTAAATGGCTTGCACATCTCATTAACTTAATATTTTTTCCATTGGTCACTTTGGATTTATTACTTTCCAACCATAATTTTTTTTAAATTTAATTTTGACCTGGCATTAGCCTAAAATTAAATTCTGATCTACCCTCCACCTAAAATGGTCTGGGGAGGAAGCCATTTTGCATTACATTATCATCCTATCAAATTTAACTAATTTAAAGGTGACATGAATAAAATATTCATTAAAAGTACAGTGCCCATTTGTCTGTGATCTTTAGTGATGTCCCCATTAACTTTCAGTTGACTCTCAGTTGGAAATAGCAACCTCTCTTTCACAGCTTTTCTGGAACAACTTTGATTTAAATGAAGAACGTAGCATGCCTTCTTGCTCTCTTACTCATTATTTGTTCACGTTCCCTTTTATTGCCTGTCTCTGGGCTAAAATACTTCCCCTCATAATCATCTGAAGTACTGATGCACTGATTATTATAGCAAAAAAATATCATGACATGATCGAGCTTCCTTTAACAACGTCAAGAAAAATATTCCAGGGGGAATTCAGCAGCTGTGGGGAGGAATAAATGTTTTCCATTTAGTTCAGCAACTTCTCCCTGGTTGCCTTGCATCATTCTTGCACAATTCCTGCCTCTTGACATCCAGTGAGCCTCCTTAGGAGAATGGTTCTGAAAGCCATGAATTCATCCAGCAGAGAAGTTGTGGTTGGTCCTTAAAACGGGAGAGATGCAGAAATGGGTTCACATGAAAAAATACCAGAAATAATCTTTCAGTTATAATCAAGGATACTTTCTTGTGCTTAAACAGGAGTCACTGTGGTTGTAAAATAATCTACAAGCTTTGAAATATAATTCCTTTATTTTCCAATGAGAGAAAAGTCTGTATTCTGACCCAGTCTCTTGTACATAAGTGTACCTCCATGTGTCATTCTCATATCTGGTCCTGAACTACAGAATTCAGCCAAGTTGGGATATTTTGCCCCAGTAATCAGAAATTGCATCCTGGGCTGGATTCTGAAAAGCTGTCAATTGTGATAGCTCAGCCTTTGATGGATCTGTGCTGATTTATCCTGGGTCTAAAGCCAGCACAAACTTTATAGTAGAACATGGAAAGAGAATATTCTTGTTCAGGTTTTTGTTTGTTTTTTAATTGTAGCTGGCAATATCTCCTCCATAAGTTTCTATTCAATATAAACAGAAATAAAAATTCTGTTGGGCATTTGAAACTTGGTTTGTGGCTGCTGTGAAACACTGGCCACTGAGAAGTGCCCTATTCCCCAGTTCCAGGTGCAGTGTTGTAACAGAGGATGGAATCATCATTCTTTCCACACTCCACTTTTGCCATATTGATGGGGAAATGATGGGGTAATTCCAGGGCCTTTTTTCCTTAGAGATTCTCAGAAAAAGGATTTTGCCTCTTTCCAAAGTTAATAAGCAAACTCAGTTGGTGCCACTGGGGTGGGGATGTGGTCCTTATTACAAACACTTGTCATTCTTCTTCTCCTTTAAAGTGGGAATACTCTGGATTACTTTAACTGAAATTCAACATTTATTTCTTTTTCAGACCTTAGCACCTGCAGCTTTTATGATTTATAAACCCTTGAATTATTTTAAAAAGTAATTTTAAAAAATCTGTTTATCTGTATATGTAATTCAGACAAAAATAGCCATAAGTTAATAAGAGCCAAAATGAATCTTCACAGTCCAGTGTCCAAGCCTGAATTCTTCCACCTTCCTTGCTGAAATCAGTGAAACCTCTGCTCCCTTAGGAGAAATTGGGCTAGTCCCAAAGAAGTCATAATGTTTTCCCTCAGCAGGGCTGAGTTTTGAATGAGGCCCAGCCACCTCCTTAAGAGGCCTGAACAACAGGGATTGGGGAATATTGAGTGGGAAAAGAAATGGCATCCTGGGTGATCTGTGTTACTGGGTGATGGATTTTAATTGCATGCTGTAGGAATACAATGATCACTCTTCCCACATTACTAAGGAGCTGGGGCCCCATTAGGTTTTTCTCATATGTTCATAGATAAATTGCAGATTTGTTTGCCACTTCTCCAGTTTTTGCAATAATCAATACTAAAACAGGCATGCAACAGTGAAAGCTGAGTTACACAAGCTCATCCAGAAATCTTACTTATTAAAAAACAAACAACAAAAAAAACATCCTAAAGAACTCCCAACATCCTGACAGGAATTTAATACCTTTGCAGGTTTGGGTCAATTTTTAAGGAGTTCAGCAAGTAGACAAAAATCAAAATTAAAGTAAAATCACATTCACTCAAGTCAATATAATGTTAATGAATTTAGGAGATTCATACCTTGAAAATTTCCTCAGGGTCAGCCAGGCAAGCCTTGCCAATAAATGCCAAAGGGTACAAGGTACAGCAGCAATTAGAGCAGGGCTCTGAGTGCATTGAAATGGTTTGGGATGAAATTTTGCCTTCTGTATCTTTTCTGAGCAAAAATATAAACCCCAGGAAATGAATATCTTTCATGCTGCAGCAGCGAGAATTTATGAATCCAATAATTTCTCAGATGCTACTTGAAAAATGTTTCTTTATCCAAAGGTTAACTCCTTTAGGAGTACAAACCTCTAAATTTTCTCACTGGCTCTATTAGTTGGTACAACTGGATTCACCAGCATTATAAATCTATCGTTTTTCCAGTCTATAACAGAATAATCCCTGAAATCTCATAGATATAAATGGAATTGCTAATTTTCAATAAATCTGCAGTAACAGGTAATAGTGTCATGGTCCCCAGCTCCAATCATTTTTGCAATAATAAATGGGACTATAGAAGACTCACTCTCGGCCATAAAATTTACTGTGCAGGGCACAGATTTTAACCCCCAAAGTACTTAACCAATTCCCCTCTCTTTGTTGTTGTCACTGCTGCACCACAGCAGCTGTTGTTGAGGTGGGATCAGGGCCACTTTGGGCTGCACAGGTTATTTATAGGCTGATTTGGGCAGGAAATGGAGAGTGTTTTTCCAACGTATATTTTCAGCCTGACAGTATTCAGTCCAGAGGGGCAAATCCAGGCTATTTGTAAGAGCCAGGGACAGATGCAATTCACCTAAAACTTCCTCCCTGCTCAACCCCAAGCCTGAAATCTGACTTTGAGGCCAGACAAGAGCACCAGAAATGGCTTTTTTTGGGGTGCTACAGGTAGATTGTCTTTGAAAGGTTCACATTTTATTATCCCAATTCAGCACAATCTGAGAGTGCACAATTCAAAGCCGTGTCTTACAAAGATTCAGGTGTTGGATTTACCAGTAACCTGAAGTCACTGGGCTGCTCCCAGTCACTAAATACCTTCCCAGTTTATACAATCAAATGTATGCACACATCTTTACAGGAACGAGGCCCAGAAGGGAATGGCTGGGAATGGATAGAAGGGCCTGGAGAGCTGTACTTGCTTGTCCAAGATGTTAAAAACGGCTCCAAGAGTGGAATACACATCCCTGGAGTACCAGTTCAGGGATCTGGAGACATGATTGGGCTTTCAGTGCCAGCAAAATAACACTGAAAAATATTAAACATGTTAGGAACATGCTGAAAGGAAAAGTTACATTAAGAAGAGATGTGTCTCTGAGCTGTATCGATTTTCAGCTCTGGGTGGAAGAAACTCTCCAGACAGACATTGAAACATATTATTGTCTCCTATTTACTCAGCAGATATACCTAACACGCTTTATGAGATGAGTTCAGGAGGGAAGAAGTCAATTAAAATCTGAATCTCACGCAGTTACAGAAGATTAAAATAACCCCCTATTTGTTATGTGGAGCTCTAATGCTCACCCCCAAACCACAGGAGCACCTGAACCTCGCTTTAAATCCAGCACGTGCTTTGCCTGGATGTGTTCTGCAAGGTGGTCTGAGCTCTACAAAGTGCACATGCAGAATTCTTTTAGCTTGGAGTTCTTCAGCTGGGGATAAATGATCAATCAGGAGCAGCTGCTGAGCTGGCTCCTGCCAGAACAGCTCCACTCTGCTGGACAGGCCAGGGGCTTGCACCATTTCTCTGTAGGGTTTTTTCTCTCTGTCAGGGATAGAATGAGGGAATTCAAGATTAAGTTCTGCATTAAAGATAAAGCATTTGCATCACAAATTTGCGGGACTTTTCTGAGCTGTGTGACTTTGTGTGAATCACTTTGTGCCTCCATTTCCCTGTTTGTCAAGTGTAAACATTGGTATTCTCTCTCACTGACTTCTCTCTGAAGTACTTTGGGGTCTTCAGGGAGACACTCCATGAAAGGTGATACAGAAATAATGACAGTGGCCATCCTAAAGAGACCCACAGGCAGCTCTTTCTCACGAGCACGTGTGGGAAATAGGGCAGAGCACATGCAAGTGTGGGAACTGGAGGGAAATGTTCAAGAAACGCCTTTGGACCAAAATCTGCTCCCTTTGATGTCAGTGAAACCCCTCAGTGAAGCCCCTGGATGTGATCCCTGCAGAAAGGAGGAAATAAGAAGTGAGGAGATGGTGGTGATTCTTCCACTGACATCCTTACAGATGATATAGGGCTTTTACACAAGAATTAGAAGAGAAGCAAGTGTTCAAGGGGAAAGAAACACTGTTTTCTTCTCACCTGAAAATGCAGGAAATGATCCATTCCAAAACCTATCCAGAAAATGAAAAGCCAATGAAATGAAAGCCCAAATGATACTGGCAGAAAGGGGGCTGTACACACAGGAAGGTTCAGGGGGAATTTGAAGCTAAAATGGTCAGAGGTAAGTAAAAAGTACAATGGATATTCTGTTAAGCAAATTAGGAAGTAAATGAGAAAATGAGTGAGTTAAAAAGAGAAAGGATAAATGATCAGTAGAAAATTACATTGAAGACAGCAAATTCCTTGGTTCCAGCCATGGCTGCAGAGCCTGGTGTGCAGCACCTCAGGGCTGCTGTGCTGCCAGAAGGGATGTGCTGCCCCCGGAGCTGAAGGGAAAGTGCTGAGGGAAGGGTGAGAGGAAGCAGCAGGATACCATCAGCCAGAGACTGAGCCCAGAGTCTGGAAGGAATTTGGGATTGCAGTAGCTGAGTCAAGGTTGAATTTTACAGACTCATTACAAGCAGTAAATATTTCAGAAAGCAGAGAAAAACATCTGTCTCCTATTGCAGCCACTTTGCAGTCCTTGCTGCTTTGTTTGAAATGGAAATCCAGGCTGGAATGTGGCTGCATTGTGGGTAATGCTTTCCAGGAGGAAGGAGTCACCACCTCTGGAAACACAGGCTGGTGTCAGTACTTCCACCAAGGGGCTTTAACAAACTGCATCTGAACTGGCTCCTGTAAAACTCCTTTTACACTGCTGAATTAAGCACAAGAACTGATCTCCTCTGTCACACTCCATGGCATATCTGTGGTCTCTGCATATGAAAGAGAAAGAGAGTTAGGTTATTATACTCTTGAGGTAATAGATTGTGGCTTATAAAATTCTGGGAGCTGTGTACTTTGTTGTTGATTTCTGGTTGTTTCTGAAAGAAGGGGCAAGTCTTTGTGGAAGTAGGTAGGATTCCCATCACTTTTCTCATAATAACATTGCTTTGACTAATAGGCTGAAAAATTTTAATAGAGGGACTTTCTGTCTAGCGGGCTCCCAAATCCTTCAGAACATCTTCTAGAAGCTGCTCCTCAAGATTATTTCATCATTAAAAAAAAAAGACAGGAAAAAAAAAACAGATAGAGATATCTTTTCACCTTCTATCCACCTGTTAAATAAATTTGTCATTTCTACAGCCAATTCAGGAAAGGAGTGATCAGATCCTTTCCTTGGAGACCCAAGTGTAACCCTGCAGGTCTCAGGGGTCAGGCCCACACCTTCTCAGGAAGGCTCCATGCACAATTTGACAGTCAGGGCAGTCATTATCAACCAGCCTGGCACAGGCCTCCAGGGCTTTGCCATGGCACAGGGGCTGAACTGTGCTGCCCATGCCTCCTCTCACCAATTATAAGTTCTGTACAGTTTTTTAAAAGACTGCAAAAACATATCAACATCATTCCCTTCTTTGTAATGAGGAAGCAATTTTACCTTATTATAACTGACTAAATATGCATGGGCTGACCCAGTAGGACCCTCATTCACCCTGATTCTTTCCCTCTGGAAATCATATTCCATTTTCATCGTTTCCATTTCAAATTTTTCTTCCTCCCCATCCTTTCTGTGCGCTCTCTCTTGATCCCATTCTTGTTCCATCTTTATCTTTCCCATGCTGAATTGTCACTCTTCACGCTCCTGCTCTCATTACAACTTCCTTTGTGTTTGATGCTCCCATTTGCAATCCTCTCCTTTTTACCTCGTGCCTTTCTAACACTTGCAGTGCTTTAGCACTTCTGCAGTGTGTTTGCTGTCAATTAGCTGATAGGTGTCCTTAATGCTGTTTGCTGCCTCCTCCCTGATGCTTGGAGTGTTAAGCAAGCCGGGAAGCAGAGGGAAATGGGTGGAGCACGGTCCGGCTGTGCCCTCCCAGAAGAGCCCTTGTACCCCATTCAGCCCTCACTCAGCTCTTCCACCACACCCAACCCCGTTCCTGGGGTGCCTGCTCTGGCTACCCCCCACCTCCCCAAATGTAATTCCCCCTCAGGAGTTCCTCTGAGAACTCCCAGTGTGGACACAAATCCTTTCCAAGGGTTTGTGCACAGCCCTGGTTGTGCCTGGAGACCACAGGCTGAACTGTGAGGAAATTTCCAGCCTTGTGAAAATTCAGCCTTCATAGCAGCCTCTGCTGGGATTGTTTAGCTGGGATTGTGAAACCTCTTTCCTCAGTGACAAAATGCTGCACATCCCTCATGCCCACCATGCCCCAGGCCTTGGCAGGACAGTGGGGCAGGTGATACAGTCAGACAAGGACACTGTTAGATGCCTCAGAAAATCCACGCCCTGAAAAACTCCCTGGGCCTTAATGGCAAAGATAAGAGAATGCCAGGGGCTCATCAAAGCTGGGAATCCCAGAGACCACTGGAGATAACTGCCTCTGGCTGGGCTTGGATACATTTACAGAAATGAACATAGCATTGAGAGCTTTATCTGGGATAAACCAAATCACTTGAGTACCTGACCCAGAGAGCAGGGAAAGGAAAGGGACAGACAGCTCCCAAAGCTGGCAGAGGCTTTAGACCAGCAAGCATTCCCAGCAGCACTCAGGGTGTGGTGAAACTCAGCAGGTACAGGGGATGATGGGGAAAAAAGGATTGACAGATGTGAGCGTGAGCAGACAGGTTAGGAAGCCTTACACAGAGGCACCCCTCCTGTCCTAGGGTATGGGGATTAATGAATTAGAGACAGGACCTCTGGTGCTAGAAAGTGTGATTTATTAATTCTTATCTTCTTAAAGTCTCAGGAAGGTGGAGTTCGTCTTCAGAGTCTTCACTGCAGGGTCAGAGGTCACAGGACCTCTAGCTAAATAAATCTTTAAAGATTTATTAACCAATAAAACACTGCCAGCAAGAATGTTTATGTTTAACCAAATCACTAATTAAATTGTCTTACATGTTTTGCCACAACGCAGGCTTTTTCAACCCATCATATTATGACATGCTAACCTATAGTGCTACAGCTTAGAACTTTTTATGACCTTTATAGCTACTTCTGTATTTTCTATATCTTTGACTTTAAACTCTAAATTTTCCTCTACTTATCTTAACATATCTCTGCTTAAACTACAAATCCACATTTTCACTTCTAGTTTCTGTTTGGAAGCCCTTTCCAAGGTCTCAGATCAAAGCCTGTATTCTCCTCTGAATTTTGGCCTGTAGGCCCATGGTTTTGGGAACTTTCTGTATTTTGGTCCAACACTAGGGCAGGCTGATTGCATTGGAACCATTCCTGCCAATCTGGATTACTTTCTTAATGACAGGAGATGCTTTGTTTTGGTTGAGCAAACTGTATTTTTACACCCTGTATGTGTTTCCAAGGGCACACAGGTATTGCTCTCTTCTTGACATTTGAAATATATTGCTCTCCTTTTGATGTTTAAAAAACATGTCAAGCAGTCATGTTTTTAAGGCAAGTAAAATCTCTTACGATCTCTGACAAGGTGAATAGCCAAGCAGACCTTGGCTGTAGGTGTGTGAGACAGGAAAATGGGAGTTAAAGCTTCCAGATACCTTTGTGACACCAGCCAAGGGTGGAATGAGTGCTCCCAGCTGGTGCTGGAGATGCTCCGTGCAGGGAGAACAGCACCATGATTTCTGTGGTTCCTCATGCACAACCCCTGTCTCCAGCCTTCCACAAGGCATTGGACTGTGTGTGCATCTTGTGTGGAGGAGTTCAGGCTGAGAAAGGACCAGCCTGGATATTTCCCTTTATTGATCTGTGCTCATGTTCACACGTGCAGGGAAATTCTTTCTGTGCAAGCAAGCTGAACTAATAGAGCCAGCAGAGTGAGCAGCTCTTAACAGCTTCTTATTATCATCTGTCTCTTCTTCAGATGCATTCTGGTGTGCCACACATTTAGCTCTGTCTGCTGGAGAAGTAAAAAAGGTCAAATGAAGGTGAGAACACTTCATTCATAATTTTTATGAGTTATTCAGACCCACTGTATCATTACCCCTTGGAAACATATGTTTTGTGATAGCAGTTTAGAAAATATTCAGCACATCTCGACAATCTCTCCTGAGCAATACAGTTCAGTTGTCACACTTTGTCATGTGCCATCAGGTTGTGTGGTGCAGTGAATTTGCTGGGGTGTGATAAACTGCAGCCATTTGAGATCCCATCCTGATAATTCCTGCGTTTCTAAATGTAATGCTGCAGGATGTGTCTTCCGAGGAGTCTGAAGTGTTTTAGTGTATCCCCATTTCAGCTACAATTTAGAGGTGTTCTGGGGGAAATGCTTGGTCACTCCCTCCTACTCACAGAAGGATATGAGCATGTTAAACATAACTTTTGGTTAGAGTTTCCTCAGAAGGTGTAGGATTTTCCTGGCCCTTGACTTGGGCTGATCAAGGTGAATATTCTCAGAACCACTTTTTGTCCAGGGCAGCTGCAGCCACCGCATTCAGGTGTCTGAACTTGGGAATCCCAGGGACTCTGCTATCAAAGAAGAGACATCTGTGTGTTCCTCTTCACTGCTTCTCTGGGAGCCACGTGAGGAGACGTAAGATCTCACCTGCAGAAGCACAAACAAGAGCCTGTGTTTCCCAGTAGGATTTTGCCAGCTTTTTTACAGGACAGTGGGAGTTTTCACCTGAGTTTCCTACCCATCCTCAGAGCTGGGTGGTGCCTGGCTCTCAGCAGCCCTTTGTGCTGATTTGGGAGTGTTTCTACTTCACCTGGAGCCTTTCCCTCGCAGGAGACAGGGCCCTTCCTCAGGGAACACAGCCTTGCCTGCCCCACTGAAGTGCTCAATGCCACTGCCATCCCTGCAGGAGTGAGGACAGGGCTCGAGGTGTGTGGGGACAAAAGGGTCTCCAAATCCACAGCCAGCTCACTTCAACTGTGCATTCATTTCAGACATCAGTCAGGGTAATTATGTTAATTATAACCTTTCAAAGTAATCCTAAGGCTAGAAGGCAGCAGAAAACCAGGCTGGTTCAGGATGTCTCCACCTTTGGAAAGAAGTTGCCACCCATGTTTGTGGTGCTGCAATGAGAACGAGGATGATGATTTTGTTAAACAATCCTTTCTGTTCACTGTTCTTTTACCCAAAAACAATGCCCATAACTAGGTTTAAATTTATTCACTTTCCAGAGAAGTATTTTGCAGCAGCTGGACAGAGACCTTAACTAACATTCTTTGAATTCCAGCAGGTAATTAGTGGGGTGTCTAATTCAAGAAGAGCTCATTGGAATTGTGTTAATTTGTGATAGTCGTCTGTTTGGATCAGAGCTGAGCCCTGGAAAGAGAAATCTCTTTAAAATGATGTGTAACCCAGACTGCTGTGCAAGGTTATCAACATCTCAGCTGCCAGGAAAGTTTGACTGGGAAGTTTCTGGATGGAAAGTTAGACACTGACAGCCTCTGTCTCCATGGGTACGTCATCACTCAGTTTGGTGGGAGCAAAACCAAGCCTTTGTAATTCCAGGTGCTGAATGTGAGGACCTCACATTGTAAGGCTGGCTTTGAAAACAGATCTGCAGATTGAATATGGCCCCAATAGCTCATGAGTGGTGTCTGAGAGGTCACAGAGAGCCCCCAAATCCTCCCCCACTGCAGGCCCTGGCTGGAGTTGGGGGGGAGCTGAAGGAACCATTTGTCAGGGGTTTGTCCCCACGGGGTGAACACTGGACAGCTGTGGCTATAGGTGAAGATCTTCAGACTTCAAAAAAAATCCACCTTTATTCCAGCACTCACTATGGTTTAGGAAAAAAAAGAAATTCTGAGGGTTTACAGCCTCATTTGCAAACATCTGTTTGGCAAGAAGGGTTTTTTTGTGGTTGTGTGAGCTGACAGAGGCTTAGAGGACAGGGCTGTGCAGCTTCCTCATGCTGAGCTCCACAGGGAGCCCTCCACTCACTCCTCCCCTTGTGAATGAACAGGAACAAGAATGAGCAAGACCACCTTTTTTTGGAATGGCCCAATGGCTTTTCTTACATTTCTTGCTAATTGCACCCTCTCAAATGATAAAAAACTAGAGGCTCTTCTCTCTGTTGCCCCATAACACTGGCCTTAAACATAATTCTTTCCTGATCTCTGTGCCGTGCTGTGCCAGCTCTCTGGGGCCCCACACATGCAAAGGTGCTTTGCTTTATGATCAACAGATTTCTGAACCTCAGCAGCTTCTTGGTTTCTCATCTCCTGCTGAATGTTTGGAGACTTGCAGAGCACTGAGCCAACTTCTAAGGTGCCATTATGGATCCTGAAGTGAGAAGAAAACCTTTCTGAGCCATCCATTGAAGTGCTTAACTGCATCTGCTTTTCTAGCACCACCTCATCAGTGGCAATTTGGAAACTGTAACCACAAAACAACTAGCAGGCCAAGTGTGTAACCAGCGTATCCCAATGATCTCAAACCCCAGCTCTCTATAGCTTCTAATAGCCTAATAAATGGATTTTTGGTACTGAGCTAAGTACAGTCATATGTAATTGCTGTTATTCTCACATTAGGCTGCAGGGAAGTGGCAAACCCAATTAGATTAAATCCTACCATGTCTCCTTGGGATTTGTGGTAGACATTTAAGCAGAGAGACATGTCACTTCCACAGACCAATTTGCTTGTACCTGTCTGCTTAGATTTATTGTGATTTGTCCTTGCTTTTGTGTATGTTTATTTGCAGAAGCCAGCTCCAGATGCAAAACACATCAATGGAGCTTTGGAACATTATTTTTAATTAGCTGGGTTCGGTTTCTAGTAACATGCTTGAATTGCTTCTGGGCTACTAATGGAGTGTGGAAAATAAATATTGTTGCTCTTGCATATTTTTTTTTTCTGGTTATAGCAAACTTCCCATGCTATGGCAGGGAGGCTTTATGTGCCATGAGCCTCACAACACAGGACAGCCAGTCCAGACAAAGTTACAACTGAGTTTCCTCAGTTTTGTTCTCCTGTCTAAAACCCCAATAGAGATCATAATTACACTGGAAAATAACACAGAAACTGCAGGGAAAAGTTGAATTTTTTTGGTTCTTTCTGAATTTGAAGTGAGTTGGACAAAGTTTACTACAGTCAGCACCTGGCAGAAGTGGGCACAAAGCAGATAATTAAATGTGAGTCCTAATCCCAAGGAAGGAACCCCTTCTCTCTGCCAGGTAAAGTTTCTGAATTTTCCTGTACATTTGTATGAAGAGACAGCAAACCCTTTTATTCCCCCTTTTATTCTGTGCTTGTGTAGAGGACTGCACAAGGAGAAGCTCATGAAGAGCTGAGGATGGGATATGCAGACAATTGCTTGTTTTCTTTGCAGGAAAACATCACTCAAAAATTATTACCAGGCTAAGACATTTCATACGGGACACATTTCTTCTTTCAAAGGAAGAAAACAACACAGATTGACACCAAAGAGCAGAGTTCAAAGTTCCTACCAAGCAAGGGCTGACAAATCATCCAGTTTAATTCCAAGTGAGTGAGCCTGAAGCCCTGCAGTACTGAAATCACTGGGCTTGGGATAATTCTTGTTGCAAACAGAATTATGTGGCTTATTATTGGGCTGTGAAGCTGTTCCTCTGCCCACTCCTTGTTCAGCCTAGGAAGCAGCAGTGCCACGAATGCCTTTTCATCAACAGGAATTTTACAGGCAGACTTTCATCACGTGCTGGGATTTTACCAAACTCAGGGAGTCACTGGCATTACGCTGGGAAAGAAGCTGAAAATCTCCCGGCCCACAGCAGAGTCACTGGCAGACTGAGCTCGGCTGGCAGGTCCCTGCAGAGATGGGGAGCTCCAAAAACCCAGGAGAGGTGGGAAAGGGCAGGATTTGTGCAGGCTTTGGGGCTGCACGTGAGCAGGAGCTGCCGGGCAGGGTGAGCTGTGTAGCAGGACCCGGGAACGGCAATAGGGATGCCATCTGCTGCTCGCAGGGTGAATAGCTGGGAAGGAGCTCCGGGAGGATTTCCTCCAGGGATTTTGGCTTTGTGTGGCTGTTGTGTGTGTTGTGGATGGCCACAGGCACTTGTGTGGGGTGCATTTAGGGCGGCTCGGCTCACAAAGGAGGCACAATGTGGGTAAAGGCACAAAGGAAGTTGTGGGACCAGAGAGCAGATGGAAATCCCGTCTTGTGCCATGTTTGCTCATCTCAAATGTACTGAGTATGTTCCAGCTAAGGAAAAGGATCATTTGGCTCCTTGTCACCTGCACATTTCTGAAGGGCTCAGAATTAAGTCCAGCCATGGTGATGCCTTAAGTTTTAGCTTTTATATTTTTCGGATTCTGTGCTGGTTCAGTGTGTAGTTCTGGGCTTCACATGAAGGGTTGGTGAGCTCTCTGCACAGAGTAGACAGACAAGACAATTCCTTTCCAGCTTGGCACCAAGGACAAATTTTAGGCCCAAGAGTGCAAACAACAGTGAAGGCAGAGAGGGAACAAGGAGGATGGAGCTTCATCACCTGGAGCTGCAATTGGACAATTCACTCCAATCTGCTGATGGACCCAAACCTATCAAAGTGTGAGGCCTCGTGCCTGGGATCCATTTTGTGCCCATTTGTGGGTTTGACTTGGGTGCAGCCCCAAGGGGTTCCTGCACTGCCCAGGCTGGATCCTTGCAATAAATCCCTTTTTTCTTTTTATTCTACCTGGTCTCTGTTTTCAGGTCAGCCTTCCCAGGGATCAATAGGAAGAAAGTTCTGGTTCTACTGCGGGTGAAGGTGGACAGTTTGACCTCAGGGGAGGAATAACCACAGCCAGTAATCTGATTGAGACCTGTAAGAGATTTGCAATGCCCTGTCTATAATCTGGGCTTTAGATTCCTAGCCTGTCATCTCTAGTAATAATTTGTAAATGCATGATGAAATGTCTCCATATCTTTTATCTGTCTCCTTTTCCATATCTTGGGCTCAAGAAGCATTTGGACAACCCCCTCAGGCAGAGAGTGGGATTCTTGGGGCTGTTCCGAGTGGGGCCAGAACTTTGATGATCCTTGTGTGTCCCTCCCAACTCAGGCTATTCTAAGACTCCATATTTTAGATATTTTACTCCTTGGCCCTGTGCAGCAGTGCAGTCTCTGTGGGACACATCCACCTGCTCCATGTCCATGTATTTCTCCAAACCTCAGACCAGAAGGCCGTGCTGTGAACCCAAGTGACAAGGACAGGAGCCCTGGCAGCCCCAGCCCTGCACGAGGTTACAGTGCCAGTGACCTGTGAGATTTGACAGACTACCTGCCTCCTCTTTTTGTCTACTCATGTCAGGGGTTATTTAGATACCAATACCAGCAGGACTGGGAACACAATTGCATCATTATTTATATCTGTCAGGCAAACTACTGGGACCAATATGATGGTCTGGAAAACAAGTCAGAAGGTATTTATTCAATGGTCTCTTCTATTGATTGTTACCAAACAACAACTCATAATTTTGCACAGTGAGAATTTCATGACTGCAGTGATCTGAAGAATGTCTGTGCTCATAAACCAAGCTGTTTGTTTAATTAAGTACTTCTGGCTCTTTGGATTTAATAATTCTAATTAAATTGTTATGGTTATGACTTGCATTTGGATAATGCCCACAGTCTCAATTAAGGCTATGAGAAGACCTCATTAGAACGTGGAAGAACTCATTGCTTTCCTCAGAATCAGCAGGATGTGGGATGGGGAAGAACCCATGGGGTCATCAGTGGACTTTCAGGGACCATGCTGATGGGGCATCTTCCCCAGGGACTGAGAGAGATGTCACCACTTCTGCCTGCCCTGAGAGCAGGCAGAGCTGTGGGAGACAGGGACTGCAGGTGCAGAGGTAACCAGGGCAGACAAAGGTTATTCTTTGAACTGCAGGGAGAACAAAGAGGCTTCTCTGCACTTGCTGTATTATTGCAGCCAGGTGATTACACAACCAGGAGCTGAAGTTGTAGAAACTTTGGCTGCAAAATAACCATGTTTGGATAATGCAAGTAGCAACTGGATTTCAGGGAGCGCTGAGTGTATCTTTTTAGCCATCAGTAAAATAAACTTGACATTTCCAGCCGTGCCACTTCAGTGTCACAACTAGGAACCCATTCTTTTTCTTACTCCGAGAGGGCTGTATGCTGTAAGATCCTCTTGTCCTTCCTGGTTCCCCTTGCAAGATGAGAATGGGTGCTAATGGTTGGAAGGAATGCTGTGACTTGTCTGTAGGAAAGCAGCAGAACTGAACATAAAGTCTATTCTGTGTAGTGGTTTGGATTTGCCAATTTCAATTTACTCATTTCCTGTTGTGAGATAGGATTAGAAGAGCAAAGCAGGCTCAGACTTTAAGGGTATAAAGAAAACTTTTATTAACAAGCCTAAAAGAATAATAAGAACCAGAATAAAACCTTCAGACCACTTCTCCTCCCCTCTCCCACACCCTCTTCTCTTTCTCACTGACAATGTACAGAAACAATTCAGTCAATTACCACCTTAAGAAATGTGACTGGCACCTGGATCATATTTACTGAGTGACTGTAGCACAGAGGCCCTGCAGGGTTGTAGAGAATGTCCTGTCTTTACCTTCTTCACAGAATCCCACAATCACTGGGTTGGAAGAGACCTTCACGATCCTCGAGTCCAGCCCGTGCCCAGCTCCTCACCTAAACCCTGGCACCCAGTGCCACATCCAGGCTTTGTTAAACACATCAGGGACAGTGACTGCAGCACTCCCCAGCAGCCATTCCAGAACTTTATCACCCTCTCTGTGAAGAACTCCTTCCTAACATCCAACCTGTATTTCCCTTGGTGCAGCCTGAGGCTGTGTCCCCTGGTTCTGTCAGCTCCTGGAGAAAGAGCCCAGTCCCAGCTGAGCACAGCCACCCTGCAGGGAGCTGTGGAGAGTGCTGAGCTCAGCCCTGAGTCTCCTTTTCCCCAGGCTGAACAGCCCCAGCTCCCTCAGTGGTTCCTCACAGGGTTTGTGTTCCCAGCCCCTCTCCAGCCTCGTTGCCTCCTCTGGACACGCTCCAGGGTCTCAAAGTCCTTCCCAGACTGAGGGAACTTCTTGCTCACCTTTGTTTGTGAAGCTGAGCTCCAGCACAGCTGATGCTATTAATAAAAATTAGGGCTGGTGGTTTCTTTCCAATGTGAACAGTGCTGGCTGAACTGCAGTGATTTTTACTCAACTGAAGCTTGAGTAAGCTTCACTCATCACTGGGGTAACCTGCTCCAGGTGGCCCTGCTTTTGCAGAGGGTTGGAGATGGTAACCTCCAGAGATCCTGACAGCCTCAATTTTTCTGTGATTCTGTGATCTCCACTGTTTCCACTGGACTCAGAGGCCATACAAGGCATCTCTTGCTCTTTGAATGCAGCCCTGGCAGACCAGTAAATGAAGAGTTTCTGCTCTGCCCCTGCTCTGACACCGCTGCCTCACGAGCAGGAGTTCACCTTGGCAACGCTGCACCAAAAGCTGTCATTGCAGATAATCCTTCTTTTACTGAGTCTGAGGGAATAATCACAATTTACTGTGTTCTTCTGGGGCTGATGGTGGTGGCAGCACAACAGCATTCAGGATTTTGTACTTCCAAACACAAACTCCTTTCCCATTTAGGAGGAAAAGGAGCCCGTGTTTGGCACTGGAGTGGTCACACCCACTGCAGAAACAGCTCTTAGGGAAATTCTTTTGCATTCCTGCATTTGGGGCATTGATCTTTTTCCTGATATTTTTTGTTCCAGGTTGTTGCACATCTTTGCCTGTTTGACACTGAAGTTCCCTCCAAAGTTGTATCTCCACAGGTGTGTTGGGTTTGCAGCTCTGCATTAGTTCAGGCATGGCAACTTTTGGTATTTTGGGAGCACATGTCAAAATACAAAACAAATTACTGGTTTGAGCACTCTGCACCAATCCCTTACCATGTTTGAGGCTGACAGCCTGTTCAAAGGGAATCATTTCCCCTGCTGGATGAAAGATGGGATCTTTTCAAGCTTTATTTTATGTCTATGTGTAAGTTAGGCAATACTTCTGTGATAGGAATGTGAACTACAAGAAGTAAAGCTGATAAAAGCCAGGCCAGCACGGAGAGGAAAAATCAGGTGCAGAGGTAGAGGTTTGAAGATGCATCTGCAAATAGAGGCAGGTGAGGTTTGAGCCTGGAATTTTTGCATGTGGAACTTACCTTTTCATGTTCTACCTCTGCAGAGGTGGAGCTGGAGATGCTGGAGTGGGGGATGCTGATGGTCCTGACAGATGACCCCACAGCTCTGACTGATGAGCTGCTTCTTTAAAGGGAGAACAGATTTTTCCAAGTGCTTGTCCAAGATAAGGTTTTAAAGGCAGTGCTGGGAAGTGTCTGGTACAAGGACCACCCAGCCCTTCCTCAGAAACTGCTGTTGGCCAGGTTTTTAGGGCTGGTTATGTGCCAAGGGATTGCTTCAGATCTGGGGGTGCACGGAGCAGATGTCAGGATATTCATGGTGTCATTTAGGAATGCTCTCTTGCCATTTGCTTGTTATTGATACCACTATTTTAATATCTTCAGAGAAACAGATGGTTATTTTACAAAACTTCATCCTATTAATTTGTTGCAGTCATGAGCTATTATTCAGGATTCCTACAAAATGAATGCATGAACATTCATTTTATTTTTTTTTACACAAAGGTGAATTCTTGGTTTGAATAAAAACAGCTAAAAAACTGGCACTGACATACATACCTATTTCACCAACACGTGCATGGTTATTTCACCTGTCTACTGTGCCAAATTATTTACATTATTTTTTATATGAAGAGCTCTAATCTTGTGAACTTGGTGAGGGAAGCAAGCAAGCCTCCCTGCCAGCACCCCTGTGCACTGTGCCATGTTTATTTTCCCCAATATCCCATTTTCCCCCTCACTCTCTTGCCCTGTTTTCATTAGCTCCTTTAATAGGTGCTTTGGCAAAGCTTCCTCATCCTCCCCTTGTTCTCTTGGGAAGTTTGCATAAATTGTTTTTCCACTTGATTCTATGTCTGTGATCCTGTGATCTTTTCCAAAGTCTGATATATTTCATGGACGTCCATGGGGGAAGTTTTCTCTGATTATGACTAGTTTTGGACTAAGATTTATTTCTTGGGAGGTCACGTTTCAGATCATGCACTTTCTCCCCGAAATTGTTGCCTGCTTTTAGTGCTACAGCAATCAGAGGCCACTAGAGGACTCTGCTTTCCACCTTTTTAGCAGTGCTCTGGAATAGGTTTTGCAGCTCTGTATTTTTACAGAGCATAAAAATCCACTCGTTTGCACAAATATATCATTTACAGAATAGCCAGGGAGCATTGGCCACTCATTTATCAGAAGTGCATGAAAATGATGAGGAATTCTCTACAGAAAATGTGCTCTGCAGCCTTTAAAACAAAAGCAATGTCTGTGCAGCTCTGTCCATCTCTCTGTGTGAATATTTGAGGCAATAGGAGGATTCTGTCTTCACTTCTGGCCAGCACAACTCCTTCTTTGGTTCTGGGCTTTCAAGATACCAGTTGATATAAACAAAGAAGTTTCAGAAGCTTTCAGGGTTTAATGATTTTTAAAACCTTTCCCCCAGCTTTTCCTGTTGGACTCTTACAGAGAACTTTCCCATCCTGAAAGGTGCACTGAATTTGGATTCTTTCCAGAGATTTTCAAATCACTTTTCAGCAGAAGGGTTTCCCTGTGGCAATTTTGAAGGAAAGGAACAAAAATAAAGCAGATCATCTCTCTGTTGAGGGCAGGCAAGAGCAGGTACTGTGATTCAGAGCCATTATTTGGGTTTTTTTCCAGTATGTGTTTTCCAAGACTAACAGAGGTTCTGCTGTCAGTCCCCAAGGCTGTTCACCCAGCAGCTGGTTGGCCACTGCCCACCCAGCATGGAAAATTGTCTAATTGCAGTCAAGTGAAAACTGCCAGGGGAGATGTGGCCTCTCTTTTGTGGCTTTTCAGTGGCAGCACAGCCCAGCAGAGGCAGCTGAAGGGACTCAGGCATTCCTGTGGGGCTGGAGTTCAGCAGTGCAAAAGGATGGAGGCAGCTCCATGGAAAAGGACCAAACTGCCCCTGGGAGCATGGCTCTAACAGGGAGTGCTCAGAGTTTGCTCAAGTGAGCACAAACAGCAAAAAACCCTCAGAAAACCTCCTGCTAATGGCTGCCTTTATTTTAAAATCAACTGACACACTGGAATGCTCCACTCTCATCAACTTACTCTTTTATTTTTTTTAAAAAAAAAAGCAGATACTTGGCATTATGAGAACATTTCAGTATTTTCTACTTCATGCAAGGTTCAGACAAGAAAAAGCCAGAGTGGCAACAGCCTCTGCTCTTGAGAGGGCCAGATAAGGCGAGGGGAGAAAGGGTCCTTGAGTGGCTGGGGTTTCTGCTGGTTGCCTGCTCATTTGCTTGGGCTCTGCTTAGGCTTCACCTGTGATTTTGGAGGGTAATTTAGAAATTATTTCGGTAGGAATGATTTGATAGATATTGATGCAGTGTTTTAATGCTTTTCAGAAAATCCATCTGTCCTGCAGTCTGTGGAAAAAAAAAAAAAAAAAGAAAAGAAAATATCATGAACTTGTGAAATATTTGTCTTAGATTTTTATGATCAGTAAGTTTTTACAAGATTTTCCTGGACTTTCTGGAAATATCTGATTATCTGTAGGGTTTTACAGAAGAATAGCAGAGAACCACAAACAACCCCCTCCCTGAGAATCAATTTTGAGTATTGAAAGCACTGAATGTGATGCTTTCTTTAAAAACAGGTGTTACAGCCCAGGCTACATCATTTTCTATCGACGTTTCTTGATGACAACTTCTGTTTATCCAATTTCTTCCATTTGAGAGTGCATTTGTACATTTTGCTAGACACAACACATTCGTTGCCTTTGAAGTCTGCAGTGAAATAAAAAAAAATCTTTTCTTTTGTTCCATTTCTTATCCCTGCCCTATTTAGCACAATGCAAAGAATGCATAAGGGAACCCAGCAAAAATATTTAAATGCTGCTTGTATCTTGAGTTGGGATATATTTAGAAAGCGTAAATGATTTAGCTGCAGGTTGGCCTGAATGGTGGGAATTACACACCAAAACTGTCAATGTTCCTGTCACAGTTCATGGCAAGAATTTTTGCAGCTGCTGACAGTGACCACCAAACCTCCCCTATCTCCAAATGTCCGTATCTCTGTTTGATTTCTCCCTCCTTAGAGAGCAGAGCCACCTCCTGCTGTTCTGCTGTGGTAGCAACTCTTTCACTGGGGATGGGAGCTGCTTCCAAGAAAGAAATGACAGCACTGAGTATTCCCAGAAGCTTCCAAGGAAGGTGATGCCTGGGAAGGCTGACCTGGAAACAAAGACTGGGTAGAATAAAAGGATAAAAGGGATTTATTGCAAGGATCCAGCCTGGGCAGGGCAGGAACCCCTTGGGGCTGCACCCAAGTCAAACCCACAAATGGGCACAAAATGGATCCCAGGCACGAGGCCTCACACTTTGATAGGTTTGGGTCCATCAGCAGATTGGAGTGAATTGTCCAGTTCCAGCTGCAGGTGATGAAGCTCCATCCTCCTTGTTCCCTCTCTTCCTTCACTGTTTGCACTCCTGGGCCTAAAATTAGTCCTTGGTGCCCAGCTGGAAAGGAATTGTTTTGTCTCTCTGCTTTGTGAAGAGAGCTCACCAGCCCATAATATGAAGCCCAGAACTGCACACTAAAACAGCACAGAAAAATATAAAAGCTAAAACCTAAGGCATCAAAGGAAAATATTAATTGATGAATTTCAGGGATTTCATGCTGAACTTTAAAAATGAAAATATCTTGACATGGGCAGTGCAACTTTATGTCAAAACAGCCAGCATCATTTTATGAAATTCTGCTGATCAAAAAACCCAAACATCCTTCTCTACAAAGTGTAGAACTTAAATGGGAACAGTGTCAGTCCTAATTATTCCAGTTTAAAAATTCTTTTTTTCTCCATTCTCCATTTGAACCTCAGGAGGGGAATATGGCAGGAGCTGTCTGTGAAAGTACTTGTGGCTCACACTTGGCACACATCTCTGATGATGCTGGCAGGGCCAGAGCACACCAAGGCAGCTCTCAGGTCAGAACCAGTCCTGAGGGATGTGCACACACACAAGAAGTTTACGTTGCAATGTATGGTGTGAAGCACAGGCCCTCGAATCAGGAAAATAATCAACCATTTTGCTCAGATGTCAGAACATTTTAAAGCAGCTGAGAGCAAGAATCCTGAGCCAAATGCTTTGAAACCATTGCATGCCCCTCAGTCCCGTGCAGGAGAAGAAGGGCAGTGAGTGCTGTTAAATCTGGGCATTCCTGACCTGCCCTTTCTGCAGAATCCTCTGGGAGGGGAAAGGAGCTCATGGGGCTGCCAAAGCCTGTGTGCCTGCCCTCCACACCTCCCCTGCTCAGCCTCTCCAGAGGAGCTCACCTCTGTGATGCTGACTTCAAAAGAACATATTTAAGTGCATTCCTGAATCAGAGTCAGTATTTGTGAGAAGATCAGTGTAATAAGGATTTATGGGAGAAGTGAAAACTGCTCAGTGATCCGTGATCTGTGGCTGCCTGTCTTTGATATCGTAGTTGGCAGAAGAAATAACAATTCTGCTTTGCAGCAGCTTTCACCATTTCCAGATTTATTTGTGTTTCAGAGTAAAATAAAACCAAGGGTATTCTTTTTTAAATAGTGACATGAAAGTATCTGGGTTTCTTCAGATCAAAAATATGAGATTTGCTTTATCTAAAAGTGAGTTTGCCCTGCACAAATCAAAATCTGAATATTTGACAAGGCACCGTGTCAGCACATGGACACCCTGACTGCTCGGGGAGCAATGGGATGGTGGCATTCCTGGACTGCAAAAGCCATTCCCTGCTGGAACCCATCTGAGCCCCAATACTTGCCCAGATGGAGTAGTTGACTTTACTGGGATTGTATTTTTGCACAGCAGGAGAGTTGCCCAGCCCTTGCTGGTCCCTAATGATACAGTGTGGAACACAGGGAATAATTTCTGAGACACTTTCACAAAAAGATGGGGGAAATGCACCACAAAGCTGTTGATGGATTGTACTGGGGGACTCTCAGGTGCTAAAATCACCTCACATCAGTTACAGACTGAGCTGGGAGCTCACTCTGCCCTAAATGAAGCAGTGCCTGGCAGCAGCTGCCTTGTGAAATCAACACTGGTTGCAGAGAAAACTTCTTCATTATGTAGTCCTCATCTTGTAGTGTTTTGCAAACAGCCAGGAAAAATGATTTCAGGAGTGTGTTGTCAAAGTGAGAGTGAGCAGGAGCTTGGCCAAGAAGCAGTGCAGATTTCAATAGCAGGTATCCAGTCCAAGGGGACCACGTTCACAAATTTACTCTGGGTGCCTAAACACCAAATGTTTTCTCAAGCATTACAGATAGGTTGTTTTTTGTTGGTTTTGTTTCTCTTTTACCAGGGTTGTAAAGAGCTTTGCACTGTGGGATGTTTTGTTCTCTGAGTGTTGGAGTGGGTCCCTCAGCATGGACACAGGTTCCTGTGTCAGTGGGCCTGTGTGTGTCCATGTGTGCCCCTTTGCTGTGTGCTCTGTGCTTTTGTAAGGGAACAAAAGGACTCTGTGCCTCTTCAGCAGCTGATAGCAGCATTATCAATTATCCCCCACCACCTTGTGTAGGGATGGCAAGAGCTCTTCTCAACTTCCATGGCCTTCCACTGCGTGGTGGGAGCCATCCGTGCCTCGTGCACACTCCACTCCTGTCCCAGTTTTACTTTCCTGACCATTATTACTCTCAAATTTCACTTTTGTCCCCAGTGCCAGTGCAGCACTCAGCCTCCTGATCCCTTCCCCAGTGCTGCTGGTCTGAGGTGCACTCACTTGCTTGGCAGCGTTTCCAGAATCAGACTACAGTTGTTTTAGTAAAAATTACAGTATCTCTGGCCTTGCCAGCAATAATGACTGAAACAGAGCTACTCACACCCCACTGAATCAAGCTGACACTGAGATAATTATATTTGTGTTATACTTTCAGTGCCTCTCCGTGTCACTGTTGTGGACTGAAAAGAAATAAAAAATCATAGGGCAGTTCAAAGCAATTAAAGTGTGAGGGCCCTGGCTCAGCTTTCAAATCAGACCTAAATGTTTATCTTCCCTGCAGCATAAATCAGCTCTGGCTCGCAGGGCTGGATGAGGAATGGCTCTTAACAGGGACTCTTGCAGTCCTGGTGTGTTTATTTAAGCTGGCAAAAGAAATCTATAACTCCTTGTATTTTCGTGTATAAGAACCTCATAATTCAGATGGTTTCCCTGTCTTGGCTTAGCAATTCATAAACATTAATAGGGATTTCTCTTCACTGCACTGCAGCACTATAAAGAATGCTCAGCCTGGAGAGGGCAAGTCAGCAGAATGAGAAACTTGCCCTGTTCTGCAGGATATCTGCATTTGTGTACAATTCAAGGTGCTGGTTGTACCTTTTCCCCCAGGGATAATCATGAGAAGAGGAGGAGCTCTTTCCACTTCTGACCACCTGTGGGCACATGAAGTTTACTTTGTCTTGCTTTTTCCTATTCAACCTCTCCTATGAATGGTTTAGTGTTACATGTCAGCATAGGAGAGAAGGTGAGCTTTCCATTGTAAGGATAAAGATGTGTAAAATATTTTCAAACCCACCAGCAGGTCAGATTTCTCCCCAAGAGATAATCAGCACTGCAGAAACATCCACAATCCTGAGTTTCAGCCTACACAGTTCGAGGCTGCTGCTTGCTTTCAATAAATAAAATATTTTTAGATTTCGAGTCTATTTTAAACTTGCATGAGGGAGCGTTCAGTTTGGTGAGCTCAGTTTTGGTTTTTTGGCTTTCAGGAGATGAGAGCCTTGAGAGTGTGCTGGTTGTAGCTGAAAAAATACCTGAAAGAGGAGGCCTAAAGCAGGAGTGGGTGCCCAGAGGTGTTTCTGTATGGAAAAGGTCATAGGGAAGGTTCTGGGAAACGGGGAAGTTTGGGTGCAGGACATGGTAATGTGGGCAGAGTGAGGGAATTGCTGGTTTGCACAGTGGCTGACCAAGAGCAGATGGAATATGCACTGAATTCTGAGCATTGCAGAGAGGGAAACTAAATCAGGATACCTTGGGCTGGCTGGCAGGGTAACACTGGCAGTGGATGAGCATCTCCAGGTTCCTGCTGGAAATGTTATCCAGTTTTTAAATGTTATCCAATGATTTCCCCCTTTCCCTGGAGCACAGGGTGATTTCATATCAGCCTTGTACATAATTTCTTTCAAAAATGGGGGGAAAATTTAGTTCATTTTAGACAAGAGGCCCTGATGACAGTTCAACAAATGCTGGGAATTTCTGACAGCTTTTTAATAAATTCAGAAGTGGACATGATTCTGTCTCTTACACAGACTGTTGAATCAATAAATTCCAGTGGATTTATTCAATATTTCTTCTCTTTGGGGTTAGATATTTACCAGGCTCTTGAAGACTGATACAGACATGGAAAAAATTACAGAAAAATAAACTAATTTGTTTGTTTGTTTGTTTAATATTTTGGGCAAGTTGATTCTGTCAGTGTCAGCTGGCATGTAACTCCCCAGTGTTTCACTCACATTTCTGGTGGGACAGAGCTGGCTTGGATTACAGAAGGGGGCAGTGATGTTTCATTTTTTGGAACTAGAATCCCCAGCTAACAAAAGCTTCGGCTCTATATCACACAGGAATAGAAAAGCCCAAGGTTTGCTCCTGCTGTTTTGCTTCCTCACATTACAATCATTCTTCCTACTTGTTATTACTTGATTTTCTTCAAGGGAAAAAAAGGAAAAAGGAAAAAAAGTTCCATCTTGGAGGGGGTGTGAAGGCAGTGGATGGCACAGAGCACTCCTGCCACCTGCCTGAGACTTCTCTGGCTCAAAGGGTAAATTCTTGGTAATATTTCAAACTGCATAAAATTGTTTATGACCTGTTATCTGCTTGTTTCACTCCACGGTTTGTTGTCAGCCTCCTGACATCCACGGTGTTTTGTGACTCCCTTCAGAATGTCCTGCTTCCTGCCTGGGAGAGGGACTAAAAGGAGGGCTCATGAATGAAATGAGCATATGCACAGAGCAGACAGGCTGCTATTCTGGGCACATCCTGCATCCTCGAGTCAGACAGCAGGGTGGATGGGCTGGGGGATTTCAGCTGGCACGTGCCAGTGACTGACAGGACAGACTGACGATGAAACAATGAATGCAGATAATGAAACTGAAGGCAGTTTCATGGTGAAATCGCTGTGCTGCTCTCACCTGGCTCCTGCTGCCCACAGCACATGGGATGGACAGTGCCACAGAGGCTTTCCCTGCAGGAAATGCCTCTTCATTGTTTGCTCTGCCTGACCTGAACAGCAAACAGGGCTTGGGTCAGGGGGGACGATCCCAAAAGCCATCCCAGCATCTCATGGCTCTTCTCCTCTGGCCATTCCCCACCACAGAGCTGCTTCCAGAGCTGCTCCCAGCTCACCAGCCCAAGACATTCCCCTTCTGCATCACCTCCCAGCTTCCCTTTAGCCTTGCCCCACAGGAGCCTCTCTCATCACGCTGGTTCAAGAGGTGCTTCAGCTCCCCTCTGCACTTCTTCCCAGCGATGAGACCCCCAGAGAAACCCATTCTGTGGGAGCTGGGCAGTTCCCTTGCATCATTAGTTCTCAGCAGGGCTGTCTCCTGCTGTCCCATGGCTGGTGGTGTGCTCTTTATCCCTCACTTCCAGGTTTTCTCAGTGCTTTTCCTTATGGAAGGAGCTATTGGAAGCCCCCAGTCTGCAGTGAATATTTCAGACTTCTGTTTTTCTTTGACTCCCACTGAAAGATTGGTGACAGATAAAAGACCTTGAGGTACAAATACTCACTTTTCTCTGGTGCTGATAAGTGTCCACCTCTCTTTGTTTTTTCTGTTTTATCCAGTCTGTTGTTCTTTGTACCTAATCCCAGGGGTACATGGTCCCTTGGGAACATTCTGAAATATTTCTATTATTGTTAAAATTCAGTGAAATAGCCCCTAGAAACTGAGCCTTCATGCTTGCTTGATACCTTGCTGAATAGCTCAGCCTTTTTGGGCAGATTTCTATCCTGTCATATTCAGTCTCTGCCTTGCCCTTGGAGAAGTAGAAATACTCATTAAAAGCCTCATGATTAATTAACCAAGTCAATTTTCAGATTAGTTTCTGCGGTAAGTTTATTTCTAAACAATTATTCCAGATTTGATTAGATTGTGTACATCCAATCCTGAACATAGTTCTGAGGTGAAAATGTTTATCAATAACAATTATTGTGCATAGAGTTCATTTCCAAAAGAATTTTCCAGACAAAAAATAAATTTAAGAGCATTTCTTAAGTAACAAAGGGATATATAATCTTCAATTTGTTATTAGAACACAATGGCAAGAAAATCAGTCTCATCCTTAATTTTTTTTAGCTTCAATGCCCAAATCACTAATATTTTAATCAAACCACTCCTCCCAAATAGCCTGCCACAGGATCAGGGCTTCTACTGCAAGTACAACTGCTCACAAATCTTATTTCTTGATGTAGCCCTTTCGGGTTTGGGAATGTCCTTTTGGGAATAATTTGAGTGTGTTCTGACTTGTGCTGAGTAGTCCCAGCAAAGTTTCCAGGTTTTCCCATTGAATTTGAGGATAAATTATTTGCTTTAGAACAAACAATCTCCATGGTTTTCTCTTTGCAAATATTTTGATTATATTTGATCACAAATATTGTGAATATTGGTTTGCTGTGATCTCATGGAGATCTCACAAGGTCCAGCTGAAGCCATTTAACTCTTTCCACTGCAGCCTGCTGAACTTTAACCTCTCCCATCTGCTAGCCCTGAGCCCAGCAGTGAAGTTCCTGGAGGTAAGAAAACAGCCAAGAAGCAGCAAGAAGGGTGAGCAGCAGTTTCAATATTTTCTGTAAAAATACCACTAGCTACTCAAATACCCTTAAAACCAGAAATGCTTCTCTGAACTCCCCAAGTTTTTAAGAGGTGGCATCAAAGCCCTTGAGATTAAAGTGGGTTTTACGAGTTTAAACAGTACTAAGTCTGTAAACCCAAGCTGGGAAATAATAATAACAAATATTAACCTTACAAGTCCTAATAGTTAAGAAACGGTGCTGGAAGCTGTTACAGAATTTCAGGTGCTATTGTTGGAATTTGATGTTAATGAAGTTGGTATCTGCTTTTGATAGATCAGTCACTCCACTTATTCAGGGATCAGCAGGGTAGCATTAAGTATTTGTGGCTGGTCCACTTTCTCAAGGTCATTTTAATTAACCAAGAGAACAGCAGGTGATAGAATATTTGATGTAAAATACAGATAGCAGTGGGGATAAATGAGGAATAATTCTAAATGCATGTGCCAGAGGTAATGGATAAGCAGTATCACAGTCCATTTTATACAGAGGCAGGTGGGAAGCTGGCTGCCTTTAAAATAAATGAATCTATTTAGGCAATCAACCTCTGCTGCACAGTCAGTGGCCTGCAGGAGGCCAAATTGTAATGTGGCAATGGTAGTTCTTAAAATGTCTCTACAAATGTCTTGTTTTCTGTTTTCTGCTTGATTCCCTCGGTCAAATTGATGCTCTCTGGTTGAGGAAAACAAGCACTGCATTGTCAGGGAAAAAATACTGCTGATTGAGGGCCAGGAAAGGCTTCTGTGGGAATGGCAGCACATCCTTTCAGCCCCCAAAGCTGGTCTGCGCTTTCAGATGTGCACTGATGCATTTCTACACTCAAAAAATAAAATTGTTGATGGCTATAACTCTATGAAACACACAGGACTCTCGAAGAACCCTGGAGGTTTTCATTAATAGCACATACAATGTTGAAGTATCTTCATGTGAGAGCACTTAGGTTTTTGAATGTGTCAGAAAGGGTCACATTTGATAATGATTTTTACATGTGATTTTATGAAGGGAGTAAACTCTCTGTAATTCCAAATAAAGATCTATTTCAGAGTTATTTGTAGGCAGAGTAATAGGAATGGTACCTGAAAGTGCTGCAATTGAACCAAAGCATATCAGGCACAAACAATATCTGAGATATTCCCAGTTCCACTCAATGTCTGTTCTAGCACTAAATGCATCAGGATGGTGTTCCCAGGTGTTCATTGGGCCAGACACTGACTGGTTAAACAGAAGAAATGAGAATGACTGTTTCCATTTCCCAGAATATGGGCTTAAATACTCCTGGTTGTGTATGCCCATCTCAAGGCTTCCTGAAGCTTTTTGTTTGGCACTCCTGGAGCTTGTGTTACAATCTCACTCCCACTGCCACGCTATTCCTGGCTTCCTGGAAATGCTGGGTTCAAAGCTCACCTCTCCTGCTTACATCCACACACCCCCTTGCCTTATTTAGGACTGAACCTGGCACTAGGGGAACAATTCCTCTTGCCTCCCTCTTCACATGTTTTCTGAACTACCCCTAAGTGGAAGTGATAAATTTATAAATAAAGGTCACATAACACTGGGTGAGGCAGGAGGCTTCTCTCAGTTATTTTGGTTTGGATACATCATTAATTAATGAGTTGAGCCTGCTCAAAAAAGTAACAGTAAATGTTTTCATCAGCTGTCAGTGTGACATGTCATTATATAACATGACAGCATTAAAAAAAAAAAAAAAAGTTGGAAATTATCTAAAGCATTTTGATGCATCACAGTTTTAGCATTTATCTTTCTCTAAACCTGAAGCGGTAAGTACCTGAGGGGCTCCACAGGCACATGCCCACTATTCCAGCAGTGCAGAACTACAAGACAGGGAGCTCTTGGGTCATGCAAAGGTCAGTTGGATTTCATCCATTCCCCTTCTAGAGGTCCCTCCCTCTGGGCTGGAGAGGCTGGAAGAGAGTTGGTCACACACAGTCCCTTGGAGGGTCACAGTGCAGGATGGCTGAACTCTGCAGCTCTGCCTCCTCCCTGTTGTCACCTACTACAGCCCTTCTGTTGTAGCTGCAAACCTGGAACAGGCAAAGCAGGTCCTGATCTGCAGAGCAAAAGGGACAGTGCTCCCCCTGCCACCCCTTGGTGACAGCAGTGTGTCTTACATTTAGTCAGAAGCTTTGTTTACAGTCCGAAATCTGAATCAATGATGCTGTTGTGGCCAAAAATACCACCTGAAATGCAGTTTGCTGCTTAGAAGTTGGGTTTTAAGTGGGGAAAGGTTACAGGTAAGAAACGAACAGACAGCGCTGGCTTTTAACATGTAGAGGTGTCTGAAGTTGATTTCTGTGGATGATTGATTGGCTCTGTGGAGGACCATGCTCCTCTTTCTTCATCATTAATGCCCAGAAGAAATTACTTTCTCACTGAAGCCAAGTGCCAAACAATTCCTTGGAGCTTGACCCCAGAACTTACCATTGTAGTGGCTTTAAAGAGCAGGAGGATTTGGGAGCATTACCTTAAGAGCCCAAATTCATTCCTAAAGAGTTCCCTGAGTTTCCCTGGAGGGTTGTCAGAGGAGAGGGTCCAGCTGCTGCTGCTGCTGCTGCCAAGGATGAAGTACTTCAGCAGGATGAAGTGCTGGGAGCAAGCTCTTTGCCAGAGCAGTAGTGAGACACTGCTGCTTTGGGCTGCTGTGTGCCTTCATGAGACTTTTGATCCTTACCTAGAGCAGTAGTGCTGATTAAAATGCCAACACTTGCTCCAACAAGTTCCATTTCTCTCTTTCCCTTTGGTTTCCCCCGAAAATGGCCAGCCACTTCTTGTACTGTGTTCTTTAAACCATGGTTACGCTGTTTTTGCACACTGTGTTTATGAACTAGCAGATAATTTAGAGCTGCTTTTCATGTAGGAATAATATTTGCCCCTGATATGTTCAGAGCAATTTCCAGCCTTGCCTCACGGGTGTTTGTGCTCATCCTTTATCCCCGTGCCATCAGTGGTAAGCAGGATGCTTTAAAAATCTGAGCTTCAGGAGTGAGTCAGACTCTTCATGCCATGCATTTATTTTCTGCTGCTTTAACCAGAGCTCTTAAACCCATTGTTCAAATGCAGTGCTGGGTTGTGGAGGCATTTGATTCCTTATTTTATTGTTTAGCACATGAGTGCTTCAGAGGCTCAGTTAGGTCCATCTGTCAGACACCATAAAAGCACAGGACATAAAGGTGTTGGGTTTACACCTTGTCTCTCCCAAGTGCACACCCAAGAGTTGGATTTCTGGATGAAATCTTGCATTTGCTTTGCACCTGCTTGGTAGATCTTTCTCTGTTAGTATCACTGTCACCAGCCATGGGTTTGCTGTACTGTGAACATTGTGTGAAAGGCTACAGACAGGCACTGCCATGGCATTACTGTTAAAGGAAAAAATAGATTCTGACATCAAGCTATTGTAGCTTTCAGATTTTTTTTATGCCTCCTCCAGATTTAGAGGTTTACCAGTATTTCCGTGGTTGATTCAGTAATAAAGTTGGATGAGGAGCTTGTCTTTTCACTCTTGTTTATAGTTGTGGTTTGTAAGAAAAAGGTGATTTTTCTGGCCAGGGGGAGTTTTAAATCTGTTTTAAGTAGAACTGAAATTTTTCCTGTGCTGTTCCACATGTTAATTCCAATACATGAACTTGTAAAGGGAGTGTTGCCCAATTCATCCCTTTGCTCCCTTGCAGCAAAGGGAGAAATTAGTTTTGCATCAAGGTACAAGAAGTTAGGTAAGAGAAAAGGAGATGTTAAAGAGAAACATTAATCAGCTTCACATGCAGTGCTATATTTTATATGTTTGTGATTTATACCTGTGTGAGTGTTTAAATTAAGTCCATCAATAAACTGATGATGACTGTAAAATTCAGCAAAAATTACAGGATATGGCTGCAGACAAGGCAACAAACTTGGTTTTAATCTGTTAGAGAGAATAAGGTAAAAGTCCACCAGAGCAGACTGAAGTCACTGCAAGATTTTAGTCTTTAAAGCTGCTGAAGAACTTCATTAGACCACTGCAGAAGGCAGGAAATGTCACTAAACAGAGCAACAGAGGAAAAATCCAGGAATTTCAGATTGGAAAACTAAAAAAAAAGTGAAGTTTTCAAATTGGTTTTAACAAATATATTTTCAAAGCAATCATTTGGGTTTCATTACCTCCATCAAGCAATATCCAAGTACATTCTTCATAGTTTGGTTGTTTTGGGTGTTTTTTTGAGTAAATAATAATATTAAATTTCAGAAAACTGAAGCTTCTGGCAGATTAGGAGATGAGTCACAGACAATGGGAAAATACTCATACATCAGTTCTATGATTCTTTTCACTTGCACTTGAAAAAAAGCTGTCAACTTTTCTGTGAGGGAAGGAGATTTATGTGAAACTGAGGTAATTGTGTCTTTGACCTATGGACTGGATTTCTTAATCTGGGTTTGTGAATTGCAAAAGTTGAATTCCTTTTGAAACCTCGTTAGCAAATATCTCTGGAGAATAAAACAGTGTGAAATGGAGCCTTGGTTTCATTACAGAGGCTGCTGCAAGGGTGACTTTGTTTCATGTAATTGCTTGGGGACCTCCATCTGATCTCTTCACTTGAAGCTGATACTGCAGGCTTTAATTGAGTAAGGTTGCTCTTGAAGTGGAAAGAGTTTACATTGGGAGATTCATTTCTACAGCTGAATATCTTGGCCTTTGTCTCAGATTAAAATTAATTTTGCACCTCTGCATTCAGCACTGCTGACAGCGGCACGTGCTGCTGCTCCTCCAGCCCGGAATTTTCAGCACCTCCAGGATAAACTCCCCTCTCCAGCTGGTTCAAATGCAGTGCTGAGCCCTTTGTCCCTTTCTAAAATACTCCACATCAAAGCTGAGGACAGCCCAGATCTCAAATCCAAGGAAACAGCAGTCTTTATAAAAAAAGGAGGCTAAACCGAAACTTCACTTGTTTTCCTGCTTTCCAGTGTGGGTTGATTTATGAGTCTATTACTAATTCCTTTAAAACTCAGGATTGTCATGGAATGTCTGGGAACCCAGGTAAAAATGAATGACAATTCCTTGTTTGAAGTAATGTTTCAACTTGCAGATGGCAATTTCAGATTTGGCTCCAGATTTAGAAACAAGAGAAAAATCTGAAGTGTTTGATTTTTAAAATCTGAAGGGGTTGATTTTTTTAAAATAAGAAATCGACTTGGAAGGGAGCAGGCAGAATAAATGGCAGATAAGGCAAAATAATGCCTACAAATACCAATTTATCTTGTACATGGCCTAAAGCCCAGCCTACTGTGTGAGATCAGGGCAGCATGGGAGAGTGCAGGTTGCTCTTATCAGTAAATGTTATCAGGATAGAAATCTTTGAGTGATCCTGTGCTGAAAGGGAGTCTTGGCATGAATGAAGTAATCTGTGTAGGTTTAGTAACTGAAAGCCTTTTTGGTCTCTAGTGTCAATCTTCTTTAAGAAGGGGCTGTACAATCCTGCTGCTGCCAGTTTCCATCTCTGCTGATGCTAAATGTAGCAGTCTCAGGGGTTGGCTACTGCTGGTAAAAAAATGCTTTTTGCTGAAAGAAAATCCTTTGTATTGATAAGACAAAAAGGGGGTTATTTTTAAATTCCTTGAACCCTTCTATAGATGAGAAAACAGAAGAGTTTGGTTGCAGGTGGCAGTGATCCTCTGCGTCCTTGGACTCTGAAGCAGGTTCAGTCACGGTTCTGTTCTGTACTCAAAAGCAAGGAGAGACAAAATGAGTTTCTGCAGAAAGCAGAACCCAGTGAGAAAACCTATTTATTATTTGTCTCTTTGCTTCCTCTTGCAGGTGGGAAGTAGCTGGAGCTGGTCACAAAGCTTTTCTTGGGGACTGGTGCATTTTCTGAAGCAGTCTTGTAGTTCTGGAGAGTCACTGCTATCTTGGATTTTCTTTCCAACCCTATTTGTGTTTTGCACCCTAGCTGTTAATGCAAATACATAGTAGGGTTTAAAATAGCATTGATACAGAACAAACTGAATACGAAGCTCAAGTGTTTTAAAGTTTCAGGGTTGGATTTCCTGTGGGGTTTTTGGAAGGTTTTCCCCCATTTGACTTGTCTTTGCACACACATGTCCACCTTCCAGAGGGTTGTCTAGGTAAGCAGTTATTATACCTGTCTTGGAAAGTCTGTACATTTGTCACAGAGTGTTGTGCTGCCTTTCATCACATGGCTGCTACAAGCTTGGATGATGTCGTGAGCTTGAGTCTTCAGCCAGATTTCTTTAGTGACCTACCTTTTGGTTTAATCTAAAAGGATTTTGTGAGGCATTTACATTCCCTCGGGATTTGCCAGGATGATGACAAAGTATTAGTGCATTTCTTTTAATGATATCTGCAGTTTGAATTAGCTAGATAAATATAAATGCTCTCTGCAAATTGAGATTAAATCCTGTCTGAGAGTTATGCAGACAAAAAGGTATTAGGTGGAAAGATCATGCAATGAGTGTTTTAGCTGATCCCTTTGATCACACTGACATTCAATATATCCAGTGTTTCTCATTTTCTTTGGGAACATGAGGTGCCATTTCCTACATCCCAGTATGGAGCACTGGAAGAGAAGAGGCTGCTCTGAGTGCCTGGTGCACGCTGGAACAATTTTTTTCAAGGCAGAACTGATTAAAAACCATTAATGATTAACGTATGATTTGCAGATTCAGCGTTCATTGTTGGAGCTGAAATCTCTCCTATTTGACTGTAACCTGATGGAATGCTCTCAGGAATGTTAGGCAAAATTACTTCAGTCCTTTTTTTCCAGTGAAAGCATTTAAAGGAAGAAAGGTTTTCCAGCTGCTGAAAAATGGAGACCACCTATCTTTGATCAGGTTTCTTTAGACTAACAGTATTTTAGAAGGAAAGGCCGGGGGTGTAAAAGGCAAAATTATCAAACCTCAATTTAAAGAAAACTAACCTTTAAAATAATATTTTTTCTCCCTAATTGTCCTTTATAATATACATAATAATTTGTAGCAAACAGATTAATCATTTGAAGCTTATTCAGGAAACACGGCATTACTTTTTAAACCTGAGAAAAGAATCATGGTCAGAGGACAGAGCCCTTGATTGCATTCAGAAAGCTGAATGGAATTCTCCATGCAGTCTCTAAGGCACTTTCAGATTTCATACAGACATCTTACAGCTTTGCTGAATGCTTTGATCTGATTCTCAAATTGCCCGAAATCACAGTCCTGAGCTGGATGGGAAAGAAGGTGCAGCCACAGTGGTGCAAAATGGGAAAGAAGCAGCCTTGATTCTGTTCAGAAAACAGGGAAAATCAAACCAGTCTGCTGGCATGGCTTGAGCAGAACTGTTACAGCTCATATCATGTCTTTTGGCCCTGAGTTGGTCTCAAGTCTTGGTTTAGAAGGCATTAAAATTAAAAAAAGGAATCAATATCAGTCAGTGTAACGTCTCTATCTTAGTACGTTGTCTGTATGTTTTATGTCACCCACATAACAAGGAAAAGGAAAAATGTGACAGGTTAATTGTGTAAAACTTCCTATAATTTTAATTCAGCTTAGAAATTATATTTCAGTAGGCATTTGAAATATTTAATTTCTCTCGTTGTGTTTCTTTCCCATAGTGCACATTTTTTTTCCCCCCCTTAAACTTTTGGTGAATACTATTCCAAAAATAATTCTCCAGCAGGAGCACTTCTGTTTTCAGCCTATAGAAATAATTTTATCTTCTTGCTGTTTATGGCAGTGACAGATGATATTTTATTTTTCTCTACATTAGACACCTTATATTACCCAGCTCACTGAGGTGAAAAAGACCCTGCATATATTGAAGCTCCAAAACCCTTGATGTCAGAAAAGATACTACATTATTTACTGCCATTTTCCCCTCATTTTTTTGTCATTACAACTGTAATCACCTTTTTTCTTTTTTTTTCTTTTTTTTTTTTTTGCATAAGGTTATTTCTAAAATCCAAAGGGAAGGAAAAATGGCCTGCTTTGGTTGAGGCCAGGAGCGTTTTCTAATGAATTTTTGTATTGAAAGTGCTGTGCTTGGATTGCTCCTGCATTAGAGCCAGCTGAGCTGTATGTATAATGTATCAGAAGGGATAAACAATGCACATTTTGAATGATATCTGATATTACTCAGGATGTGACTCCCTCAGCAGAAGGATTTGTGGAATGGGAGCCAGAGAGAGCTCATCAATATGGCAGTTAAAGGGATCTTTCTCTGAGATTATTTGTTTAAAATTCCTTGTATATCTGCATTTGTTGTGTATTGACTTTTGGATTTTTCACTTTTCTAGGCGCTGTCCACAGCTGTTCTGTTGTGGAAAGGATGAGTCTTGAGGTGAGGGGGCTCCAGCCCTCGCTGCCGTGAGGGTGACAAGGGCACTCAAATTATCTCACTGCCCCACTCATATCAGCCAGTTAGGCTGTGCTGCCAAATCCCCGGGAAACGTGTTTTCCCTATAAAACAGTGTGCAGAGGACACTTAACCGTTGATTTTTTTGAAGATTTCCCTCAGGGCAGACTGCCATTTTACCCCTGAGGTGAGGCTGAGGGGCCGCCGGGGCCACGCCCAGCGCTGGGACCCCTCACGGCGGCCACAGCCCCGGCTGCTTGCCAGAGCACTTGGCTGCTTGGACTGCAAATATTTTGGGAATTGTGCTTGATCCTTGTCCCATCAGAGATCCTGGTGCCTGGGCTGCAATTTTTCCCCTCAGAGTTGCAGGGAAAGCTGGGCGGGAACGTTCCCTTGAGAGGGAATTCAATGTCTGCCGGGCCGTGTCGGGTGAGTTGAGGCTGCTCGTACCCTTCCCTGTCATGGTGTGTGGGTGTTTGAGAGCATGAGTTACTTTCTGTTGTGGTAGGACTTAAAATTTCAATCTTTATTTTAACCCCCTGAGCCCACTTAGTCCTCTGAGGAGGTTTGTGTAAAAATAACAATAAAACCCCAAAACAATATAGGTATGACACTCATAAGAGCACTGGTAGATATGGAGGGATTTTCGACAAAATTGTCTTTAGCAAACCTGGAAGTATTGTATAGAAAAGGCAGCGTGTTTCTGTGTGTCCTGAAGTTATTGTTTATTATCCCCCAGATCACAAGGTTTGTGGAGTCCTTCGGCACAGCTGTGTGGGTTGTGCTGGTGAGCACTTCCAGGATTAACAGTTTTGGTAAGATTCTCCAGGAAAAATCCGCACTTTGGGGAGGCATTCAGACCCTCAGCAGCTCCAGCAGAGGTGTCCGTGCAGGTTTTGTGTCCCTTCCTTGTACTCCAGTTAGCCCCTGGGGTTTGTGCATTACTCAGGTATCTGGCTGGTTTTGCTCTCCTGGGTGCTACCAAGCAGAGAGGCTTCATTGGCATCAGTGTGGGAGATCCTGTGACTCTGCTTAAGCTTGTCCTCCTTTGTGGCTAATGTTCATGCTGCTTCTAATCAGCTGTACAACTGTCAACCTGAATGACCCTTCTTTTGTTTAAAAACAAAACCAAAAAAACCCAAACAAACAAAAAAAATCAGAGGTGTGTTTTATCTTCTCCTCTGTGACTGGGAGAGAAAAAGTAATCATTGTGGCCCTGATCATGACAGAGCTGTCTGAAGATATTGCCAATACTGCTTTCAACACTTACCCTCTGAAATTCTTTCTTTGATGTTCTGGGTAAAGCACTGTATTCTTCTACATGTTTATGGCATAGAGATATAGATAAAGCCTTGTTTTATTCCTTTACAGTGCTATTGACTCAATGTAACCTTGATATTCACTTCTGGGACTTGATTGATTTCTAAACTTAAATGGCTTTGTTAATTAACCAACAATTTAGGCTTCTTTACCGAAACCAGGGAAATCTGCCTTTTTGCTGTTGGGAGATCTAAAATGAGAGTGACCCAATTGCTGTTTCCCTGAACTAATTTAGAAAGGGAACTTGAAATGCTGTGGGGCAATCTTGGGTTTATTGCCGTATTTTATGTATTCCATTAACTTCTTTAGTTGTTGTAGCAATGCAGAGCCAAAATGATAGCAAGCTTTGAATTAGTGTTCATGTTTCAAATAAGACAGATAACATCTTTTAAAAGATAAATACAGTTGATACTTAGCACAAGCCCAACTCTTGATATGCTTCAGGGAGTCCTCTGAATTCCTGTTCCTGAAAATGAAAGAATCACTCTGTGTGGCAGATGCAGAGGGAATTTCCTGTGTGCAAAGAAAAGAAAAACAACCCACCTTAATTAATCTTCCTGCTGAAAAGAAATCTGCAGGGAGCCAGAGTAGCTTCTCTGCAGTTGCCAGCTGTGAAATTTGAATTTTGGGCGTTTATTCACAGAAATCATGGGAGTTTTGTGGCGTTTTTGTGTGGCTTCTCTCCCACTCCCCACCCATTTAATTAGCATCATATTTATCATCCTCAGTGGTTCTAAACTGGTGTGATTCCACCCTGAATGAAGTGTCACAGTGGCTTCCCACCTGTGTGGATGGAACAGAACATGAGCAGTTGGAGGTTTAGGGTCAATCAGAAAAATAGTAAGTCAAGGAGTCTCCTTATACTTTCTAAATACAGTTGCGTTTTTTTTTTTTCTCTGATTTATTACATTTTGAGGAGTGGGCATGGGAAGAGAAAGTATAAAATCAGCTTAGGGAGATGTATGAGATACTGTCAGTAACATTTTTGCCTTCTTTTGTAAGAGCTGTGGAAGGTTACCTGTTCTATGTAGTACTTACTGGCACAGGCTGGCGTTTAATGACAAACTGGCAAATGAAATTGTTTTTGTACATCCAAGGATTATGTTAAAAGCCAAAAAGATGGGGAGACTGGGCATGATTCAGCTCTTGCTTCCCTCTTTCTACTTCTCTGTCTCCTCTTTGCCTCCAGCCATACAACTGCAGCTCCTTATTTTGTGTCTGCTCCACATGTGAATTATCAGAGCTTGTCTGAGTGTGCTACTTAACCTCCTTTGCCTCCAATCCCTCGTAAATAAGTAATATATGGGCAACATTTTGGGTACAGCTCACACTCTGAGTTTAGATCCAAGTGTGATACTGCGCTTCGGTTTGAGCACAGCTGCCTGATTTCCTCTCAGAATTCCATTCAGAAATCCAAGTCTGTGTAGTGCATATGAGGACATCACAAACCTGTTTTTTCACCCTGGTAAAATGCTGAGTGTTGTCCATGGTTATCCAAAAGCAGCATCAGCTGCACTTAGCTCCTGCTGTGGGACTGGTGCTGGGAAGGTGCCCAGTGGTGTCATCAAACTGGTGACACTCAGTGAATTCCTCCTGTTCCCTCCTTGTTCCTTTGGTCCCTTTCTTGCTTTATTTACCTGCTACAAATAATTTTCCCACATTATGTAAATAAAGTTAACTGGACATTTTTCATTATATAGTTACTGTTAACTAATAGTAGCAACAAGAGGCATAATTAGCTGGTGTTTGGCAGAAGGGGATTGTTTCAAATTTGCCGACCTGGTAGAGATACAAAATAGAATTCTGGCTACCCAGGGTCAACAGTAAATCACTTATTAATCTTAAAACAGCATTTGACCCAAATTTATTAAATAACTTTTTCAAGCCCATGGAAATAAATGAGATTTTGGGATCAGCCTGTAATGGTGATTATTTGATTTCATGGGAAATAAAGGACCTGAGACTTATGAAATGTTGGTTGGTTTTTTCTTTCTAGTGAAACAATGAATCTTAACTCAAAAAATGCGAATTGTTTGTAATTTCCTGTGGAAAAGCTTCAGACATCCAACCTCAAGACAGAAGAAAATGCATCGTGTGTTGATCAGGCAGAGCAAGGAATAGGAAAATAGGAGCCTGGATGCAAACATTGCAGAAATCTCAGTGATGTGGTAAGTGAATTTTGCATATATTTGTAGTTAATTAACTTGCTTCTGAATCACTGTAAATTGTGTTATTGTAGCCACTGTGACACCAGGGTTTCAGGGTGCTCCCAGGGAGCACTCAGGAAGGTTTCCTGGAGGAGGCTGGCAAATCAACAAGAACAAAAGGCCCAGGCTTTTTGCAGCCTGCCTGGAGAGCAGCAGGGGCAGAGGGGATGAGTCAGTGCTGGCCCCTCTCCAGCCTTTCCATCAGCTCCGTGGGGCTGGAGGGTCTGCACTCAGCAGCGCCGCTGCAGGAACTGGGGGAGGTGTTTCCATGGGCTGCGGACGCGGGCTTGGAAGGGAAACTCACTGGTTATCTGTGACCACGAACCCTGCTCTCGCCCCAGGAAAATAACAATATGAGAAGGGGGAGCATTCCCAGAGGTCTTTGTGGATCAATGTCATGTTGAGCTAAAGGAAATGAGAGGTTAGTTGATGTTCCCAGAGGTACAAATGGTGTAAACTGATGTGTAAAGAAAGAATTTACTCTGCAAGGAACACTTGAAGCACTACCACACATTCACAGCTGCATTTGCAGTTAAGTTACAGGTCAGGTCAAGTGTCTTTTGCTCTGTGGCTTTCCAGAGGTCTGGGAGACAAAGCTGACGTCAGGAGAGGTTTATACTTTTCCCCCTTAGTGTTTTGGATGCTGTTGCATTTTTTTATCTCTGAGGGGCAGTTTACAGAAGTGTTAGCTGAAGTGTTGCACAGACCTTGAGAGGCCAGCAGCAGTGCCACAGGAGCATTAGGAGAGTTGATAAAATGAGGGTTGTCAGCCTGTGTCCTTTCTAAACATGGTCAGGTAAGTAGAAGGTAATACAGTTAAAATGTTGGTGCCATGCCTGAACTTCTGGCCTGCCTTATTACAAGTGCCTGATGTCAAAGATCGAGTGAAGACAGCAGGGACTCTGCAGGTGAGTGTGTACCTCACTGAGAGGAGTTTTCATGTTTCCTGTTGCATACATGGCTGGGAACAGTGATGGGGACACTCACTGCATAAAGGGAAATGTTGGCTCAAAGTGACCCATGGCCTTCTCTAGAAAAGTAGCAGGAAAAATAAGTCTAAACCATCCAAAACACAGCTGATGATGATTAAGAAAACACCTGTGGATGAAAAAGGTGTTACTGAAAAATATAACCTAACAGCAAACGTCTACAGTTAAAATTACTTTAAATTGTGCAGCTGTAATAAAGTTCCAAGTGTCAAATTAGCATTTCTGTTTTATTTCCAATTCCAGTTCCTTATTTTACATTATAACTGCATGGAGGTGCTATTAAGAAAAGCAGAGCCCAGATGTTGCTGCTGATTGTATTGTGTATTGTTGTGCAGAAGGAAAATAATACCTGATTTATGACAGAAAGCACTGTGGAGATAAATGCAAGCAGCAGAACTGGATTTAAATGATGTTGCTACAAGTGAGATGCATTTTCCCTTTCCCTAACCCCTCTATTCCCTAAACCCCCTGTAAGGCTTCTAGTGCAATATTCTGCAGTCCCTGTACAGCCCAACTTTCCTCAAGTCTGAGAGATTTATAGTTATGTTACTTCTGTCACTCAGAGCATCATAAAAACCATCTCCCAGCCAGAAAACAAAGATTGCTGTGTCTCAAAGAAAAGCAAATACTCTGAGCACACTTCCAGGTAGATGCTCAGATGCTGTGGGTTCCCAGAACTGCCTCTCTATTTTGGGCCATGTTGCCTCTTAGAATCACGGAATATTTTAACTTTTAAAGATTTCTAGAGGCCTCTAGTCCAAGCCTGTGCTTAAATCAGTGCCAGCTTTCAGTTCAGTCAGTTTGCTCAGGGCCCTGTACAGCAGAATTTGAGGAGATCCCACGGCTTATCTGGGCCCCTGTCCGTGTTTCAGCAGCCTTGTCTCCCTCTCATCAGAATTTCCTGTACCCCAGCCTTGCCTTGAGCTGACTGATAAATACTATCTTGCCTCTACAGGCAAGAGAAAAGATTATCCTTCCCCCTCTCCGGTGACTCAGTGGTGTAGTTCAGCACAAGATGCCATACACTCATCTCTGTTTATACATTAACTGACATGTGTGATGCAAATGGGATAAATATAGGTAATTTCTGGCTCTTGAACCAGCCAGATAGGATGGCAATCAACCTGGAGGGTCTGTTCCATTTTGTTTGTCCTAGGCACAGCCTAGCAGCCTCTTCTGAGCACCTCACAATGCTTTTAATCATAATGCACTTTCAGATAGTTTAAAAAGTGGCCCTGCTGTGAGAATCACTATTTGCTGTTAATAGAAAGCACCTCTGAAGGCAGCTTGCCATTACTATCACAGGTAACCTCCTGTTTTGTGCCAGGGAGAGCCTCTGGCACAACCGAGCTTTCCCATGTGTGTAAATACTGCTGCCCCCAGCCGTGCTAATTAGAGTCATTAATTCTGCCTGCCTAAAGGGGTGCACTGGAGGCTCTGAAGCTCGTGCTACACCCACTTCTCTGATGGCCCCTGAGGAAAAAAAATCCTTAAGAAGGCTCCAATCCTTTTTCCTCATCTTTGCAGTTGGCAGTGGCGTTGCAAGCACAGCTCAGTGTGTGGTGGGGTGAGTGAAGGCTTTGCTGTGAGGACACCAGTGGCCTGCTGTGTGTGGCAGGGTCACTTGGGCTGGGGAGTCACTGGCTGTAACTGATGCCACGTGCACATTCAGAACATGACGTGGCCGAGGGAAGGGTGGCGCTGCTGTCACTCCAGCAGCCGTTCCCATTAAACTGCTGGTGCTGGCACGTTCCTCCCAGTGACTTTGGCTCTTGGATTGCAGATCACCCCAACAGGGAAACCAGGGTCTTTGGACTTTGTTAGACACAGCCGAGTGTTGTGATTAAGTTTGATATTAAATGACACCTTCTGCTTAGTTCATAGGTTCATGTGTGGGTCAGTTCCTTCTCTTCTCCCATTATTTCAGTTACCTGAGGATAATCCTGAGTTTTACACAGCCCAGGCTTTTGGACAACAGGGGTGCATGAGCTCTAGGGTGAAATACAGGACTGTGGAGGCACTTTGAGATTTATTGGAGCTTGCAGTTTGTCCCAATGGACTTGGCTTAAAAATATATTAAAAGATAAAAAAAAGAAGGTGTTTCCCATTCCACGAACCACGTGAGACTTGAGTTCATTCCTGTTTTGCTTTAGGTAAAAAAACTGCATTTATTTTGGATTTTTTCCTGGAAAAAAACAAGAAAAGAGCCTGCACTAAGCAATAGTGTGGTGGTGAGAGAGAGGAAAGATTTAGCTTCAAGTCTCTAATGTAATAACTTAAGTCTGGGTTTGAGGTGATTTTTACTTTAATGATTAATGGTCACTCAGCAACTTGGGGTGTAAATATTTTTCTTTTCATCTTCAAATTTCATTTGATACCTAAGGGCTTAATTTAAAAAGTAGCAATATGCTGGTAGGACAGGCTTTGGATTTAAGTAACTCCTGCTTTTATTTTTCTCTTTTGACAAAAATAGCACCTGAATTTGTGAAAAAACCCCTAATGCATATGATATCTCATTGGGGAAAATCAGGGCTTCAAGTTCCCACACTAACTTCCAGAAGAAGGTATATCCAAGAAAGGAAAAATAGCACTTAAATTGCTTTGAAAAGTCAATTTTCTCTATGGCAAAACTGTTAAGTGTGTTTTGTTTTACAGAAGCTATGAATATTTTGATTTTTCATGTTGATTTGGAATGCAAATAGATACTGAGTTATAAGAATTTGCCAGTGGGAAAAAAAATCTGAATTTCAATTAATTTTGCTAAGTACCCAGCAATGAAAGGTTTCTTAGAAGCTTTACTCAATATTTTTCATTGTACTTGTGCAAGGAAACATGATCTTGAGGCTTGGAGATGATCGAGGAATTAGTTTGGGTTTTATCCCAGTGAAAACTTCAGAAGAAGTCCAGAATGTTACAGAGCCTAGATTCGTTTTTTAGTGGGAAAAAAAATAAATAGAAATTTTAAAAACAGCCATTTTTTCCCATGCTTTTTCCTGCTTTTTCTTGATGAAAATTAACTTTTTTTTTTTCCCTTTTAAAAAGAGAAAATCTCACTGAAAATCAGCTTTGCAAATTCCAGTTTGGGTGGTGCAGGTGGTGCTGCTCGTCCTGGGGCACAGCAGAGCAAATGTAAAAGCCCTGCTGATTTTTTTGGATCGATTCCTTGGAATATTAGCAGTAACAGCAGGGAGATTGCCTGTGTTGTCTCCCATTCTCTGGCAGTGGCTTTGCTTTGTGCCCCAGCCTTGCAGCTGCTCCGTGTTTGAGGTGATCAGGCTGTGAAAATGGGCTGGGTTTCCCTCTGCTGGGACTGTCCCACAACAGCTGCACCCTGAAATCCAGAGCTGCTCTTGCAGATCTGCACCAGCTGAGCAATACTTGTGTATTTGAAGTGAAACCTTTCGCTCCCCCTCGGGCTCTGTCTCTGCTCAGTGCCTGGGGTTTATAGGAGTAAATCTTGGCTTTCTGTGCTTAAAGCTCAGCACTCTATTTCTGTGGGTTTTTTGTGAAGACCTGTGACACTTTGGATGGAAAATGGAGATGGAGTTTGGGTGTCTCCAGTTACCAAGCGCTACAGCAGACCATGGCTTTTCTCCCTTGTTGAGCTGCCAGGATCCAGTTCTGGAGAAAAATCCAAAGAGGATGTGCCAGGTGTGCAGTGAAGAACTTCCACAAAGAAATGCAGCAAGTCCTAAAGAAACAAATGCACTTTTTCACCGAGCAAGAGGTGGCATTGTAAATGCTGCTCTTGGAGAAATGTTAATATGAAATCCTTTTTTCTTCCCTCTTGCTGGAGCTTTCTCCATCCTGTCTCTAGAACAGTGGCAGTAGTGATGGAAGCACCTTCTTCTCATATGTGAGAGCTCTGAATTGTTACTCCTGGGAGATCAGAGAAGAGCACTAAAGGCAGCACCCTTACCCATTTCTTCTAAACTGAGGATTTGCTGTGTCAATGTGTGTCTGGTTTCAAACTCTGATATTTTTTTTTTTTTAATCAGCCTAGAAAAATATCCCTTTCTTCTTCATTCTCTGTTCTTGTAGTTTTCGTAGGTTGTGCAAGCAGAACACAATTTGATTTTGTTGTAGTGGTAAAGCATGAGTGAGAAAATGGATCTTTTGCATCTTTTTTCTTGTCCCTGCCATGTTCACTCTGCTGGGTGATGTTTTTGTGCCTCCGCAGTCTTCAATGCCTTCTTAACTGCTTTTATTTCTACTTCTCTGTCTCACAGCATCTGGATTTTTTTCCCTTTTTTTTTTTTCCTTTTCTTTCTTGAATTGTATTAGGGTCTTTAAGCGTTTATATTGCCACTTTCTTGAATATGCAGCTTTTAGCTGCATTAGAAGTAGTTGTGAAATCATTGCTTTTCACACTCAGTCCCGTAGACAATTACTGTCTCACACTTAAGTGCAACTATGTGAGGGCATTAGAAATACCAAAAATAAGCAAAAGGAAAAAGAGAGATGACACCATTGCTACTCTGATAAAATAGATTCACAATTTAAAATGTCTTAGCACCTCAGCCAGATTTATAGTGTGGTTTCCTACAACTCCCTCCTGGTCTTCTGCCAAGAGATTATCTTGAATCCTGACACCTCAATTCCTGTTGTTACTGCTCTTATCATTAGAACAGAACATCTTACACGTGGTTGCTGAAATGGCTCTTTTAGAGGACTGGTGCTAGTACAGGGTATATTTGTCTTAAATAAAAGGTATTTATAAATGTGCTTGAACTGCTTCCCGTGTGGAATGAAAGATAAAGCAACACTTGTGGCTCTCCCTCTCCCATGGTGGGCAGGTGTAAAGCAGGAAGGATGTAAATGCAGATGAATTTGTTTACACACACATTCTGTTTTATTCTTCAGAAGGTAAAATCTGTGTGCTTTTCTGAACCCTTTTCTATGTGCATGTCTTTGTACATGTCCAGGTTAATATTTGCTTGGCTCACATAAATCAGAAGATGCTAGAAATGAGGGGAAGAAGTTGTTTTGTCTTGTTTGGGATGTTCCAAATCAGTGTGGTCAGGAGCTAATCCCAGTGATGGGCTGCCTCTTCCCTCACAGGAGAATTTGTCCCCAGAGTCATCCTTTTGGGGACACTTGCTGAGCCCTTTCCTTGCCCTTTTCTGACTTACCAGGAATGTGCCAAGTGCCTGTCAGCTTTGTCTATTGCAGTTTACTTCAGAAATCACTTGTGGGGATTACCAAGGACACCAGTGAGAACTCAGCACTCTGATTTTGCAGTTACAGTACCTGTAACTGTATACACATATACAGAATATGTCCTGCCATAACAGACTATTCTCATCTTTACAGGGAGATACAGATTTTGGGGTAGCAGCAGTTGGAATATGCTTTGTTCTCACTGAGAGACCCGCAGGTAGGAGCACGTTTATAGAAGAGGTGATGTGCATGGGAGTAAAACTGAGCTGTTAAATCCCATTGGTCCGTACAGAATGGAAAAGAAAAATAAATCAGGGATTAATTGAAGCTTTTTGCCATTCGGATGGAAACCCTGATAATGACACAGACATGATAAGACTTTGAGTTTTCTCGATTTAATTTGAACATTCAATATAACTTGGTAGAAATTCCCCATTGTTGGGTTTTTAAAAATTTAATTAGAATAGTCACAAATTGTATATGAGCACTTTCTTCAATACACATAGTCCTTTCCCTGTCAGTGAAGGATTAAAAATGAAAGTTGTTACTGAGAGGTGAAATTAGAGTGTTTGTGTCATTGTTATCCTTTCATGTTTTGCCCTTTTTCATCCTTTATTATTCTTCTATCTTTAATCCTCCCCTCCTTAATTCACTCTTCAAGGCAGTGGGAATGGCTTTTAAAAGGATAATGAAAGCATGAATGGAATAATTGTATCTTTTGGTTTCCCAGTCTCACCTCAGTGTTGCAGAAGGGCTGAGAACCATTTTGTTTAAGACCTGAGTGCCTCAGTGATTTGTTGATTTGGCAGTGGTGTGTGAGATTGTGCAGGTCAGCCCTGCATTGCTGTGACCCCTTTTGTGCTCTGTTCTGCTTCCCTGACATCCACTCACAGACCTGAAATTGTGTTTAAATAGATAGAATTTACTGGAAGAATATCAGTTCCCCTTCATAGCTTCCCTTGTGACTCCTCATGAGCTGAAGTTACCCTCTTTCTTACACCACCACATTTAGCTCAGAGATGAAAACACCATGAGAAAAATTCAAATACATTACAAGTAATTGTTTTCTCAAAAAAAAAAAAAATCGTCCCATTAATCTGCCATTGTCTGTATCCAGTCCCAGGACAGAAATGCAGAAGCTGTTTGCTGTGACTATGGGGCAAGGGAGGACTAAGCAGAAGTTGTGTTTGTATGTGCCAAGGGAACAGGGAGGTAAATGGTAAATTCTGTGTGTTGGCTGCAGGGGCAGGGAGACTGGAACTTGTCTATCCCCAGAATTTGTGACCAGCATCTGAAGCTTGATAGTGTCATTGGCAGTGGGTATCTGAGAGTAAGTGGCTGAAAGTAGCCAGGAGAAGATGAGGATTCCAGAGATTTTCTTTCACAGCATCAATCAAAGGCTTTTAAGGGCTAAGGATCATAAAGAGATGTGCACTGAGATATGAAAGGGTACTAGTTGTAAAAACCCACCGAATGATACTTATCAGCTATATTTGGATTAGCCTGAGACCATCCAGAGTTACTTTTCTAAGACAGAGTCTCAGAAAAAAAAACCCTTTGATTTTTTTTACTCCTGTGTTCAAACACAATTTCTATCATCTGAGACTGGTAGGAACAGTCCACTTGATTGTGCTAATGACAAGCTGTTGATGGATGTGTCTCCTGTAATTTGTGATGTTGTTTTGGTGTGAAGGAGGGCTTAAGGCCAGTTGAGTAATTTATGAGTGTAAAATCCGTGCCACTACAGTGCTGCTACTGTCAATAGGTGCTCACAGCAGTGCTGCTGTTTGGGTGTGACAGAAACTGAACAAACCTGTCAAAAGTGCTCCTGCTCATCCCAAGGTAATGTATCCCACATTTCCTGTGGGCACCAGGGAAGGGCAGCCCCAGACATTCCCAGGTGTGTGTGAATTGTGGAGCTTTCAGACAAGCACGCAGAAGAAGAATTTTTCCTTTCAGGACAGTATTTTCCAAGGGCACAGCTTGTCCTGTTGATCTTTGCTGAGAGCCAGAGTCACTTTGTGCTGCTGTTGGAGGTTGAGCTGCTCTGTTCTATTCATGCCTAAAGTCAAAGCTTTATGGAGCAGTTTAGTGTTCAAGTACCTGTGACTAGTTTGCAGTCGCACTTCACATCATCCTGCATCCAAGACAAGAATAAGTACTTGGCTCACAGCAGGATCTTGCCTCCTGCTTGGAATCCTAGAGGATCTATTTTATTGCTGCATTATCAAATATCATCAGTAATCTTTGTCTCTCAGCTGTTACCCAGTGATCATTTCTTTGTTTGCTGAATGAAACCTCTATCCCATTAGAGGGAAATCTTTCTGTTGCAATCTCTGGAATTCTCATTCCTGGGATCATGTCACTGGTGCCAACCCCACAAAGTCCTAATAATTGGCTCTTCTCTCTCACTCATCAGCAGCTACATGCAGCTGCAGCACAGGTCTGAGCATCAGATCTGGGAGTGTGATAAATTCCTTTTCCTGCTACTTCTGGAAAAAACCAGCTTTTGCATGCTTGTAAACACCTATTGTTGTTGTCAGACTTCAGTTTGAATTTGGAAGTGGGAATGACAGTTGTCATGCTTCTCATCAACAGGTCTCTGACCACTTTAAAAAAGATGATTATAATACTGTTTCCACTTGGCAGTGGCAAAAACAGATGCAAAGCAAGATGGTGAGGCTTTGCTTCATCTTACAATGTACCCCATGGAATCATGCTTCAGTGAGCTTGGGAAAACATGGAACAGGGGCCCAGAGCAGCTGTGAAATCTCCATCCTTGGATGTAGTCACAGCTCAGCTGGACCTGCCCCAGCAACCTGCTCTGCCTTTGGCTCATGGTTAGACCAGACTAACTGCAATTCCAGAGACAGGAATGACTCAGGTTTCCAGAATTCCAGAGCTTTGTTTGGCCTGTACCACTTCATGCAAGGTAAATTGTGTGTTTTCCATGAGAGGGAAAAAAACTAAACTCCTTTTGGCCCGTTTGATTTTGCTTGGAACGATGTGGCAGAGTCACAATTTCAGCCAGCTCAGTGCCAGTCCATTTCTTGGGAGTCTCGGCGTGGTCAGAGAAGTCAGAGCAGAAGCAGTGTCACCACTGAGCAGAGCAAAAGAGTTCACTGAGGCATCTCCACGCAGGCAGAGCAAACACCAACCACCTCCTGCATCTGTGAAATGCAATTGCATCACGTTTTATAGACACACAGCTGACATCATTGAGTAATTCTGTTTGTACAGAAATCATTCCTGCAGCGGTTTGCTCAGCCAGGGATCTAATGTCACTGGTAACCATGGCACCATGCTCTCTGCATTTATCAGCCTCCTCACACTTCATTTTGTGCTGGCCTGTAGAAATAAAAACAGAATCAGATCCGTATCTTGGTCCCTCTGAAGGTTGTGGGGCACGTGTAGCAAGTGGTTTTGCATCAAGAAGTGTTTGTGGTGGAGGCAGAGGCTCTCAGGTGATCAGCCCAAGGTGCCCAGCACAGCAGCCCTGCTGTGCTCACGTGCTCTTCCCTGGTGTCCCGGGTGTCCTGGGGCACAGAGCTCTGCTGGGAGCTGAGGGAGCTCCCACAGGCCTGTGTGTGCTGTACCATCTGGCAGAAACATTGCCTGTGCAGTGCCATCTCCAGGGACTAGTTTATTTTATCCAGCCATGGCTTTCTAGAAAGGACACATAAATCCTCCCCCTAGGAGAATGCCCTGATCACTGGGTTGGCAAGTTTTACACACATGTTCTCTGTTCTTCATAGATTCTGAGGATAGTGTGTTTGGTTTTTACAGGGTGGAGTGGAATTCTCTGCTCTGAATCTCTCTTTCCCCTTTCCTCATGCAGATGCCATTCAGGCATTTTCTTTAAGAGGTGAAGAAATGGAGCTGAAACCTCTTAGATGGGTTAGGGAGTTGCAAAATCTTTCATGTCTTCATGTCAGCCTGGTGGCAGATTTATCACAGAGCTGTCACATAACAAGGGAGGTGCTGGTGGCTGTTTGAAAGAAATGTTTAGTTCCAAAAAAGGGGAGAAAAAAGGTATGAGGGAGGCTCTGACAGACTCAACTGTAGCAGTGTGCAAGTTGGAGACAGCTCTGCCCAGCCCCAAGGAATGTGCAAATTGCTGAATAGCAAGAGAGGTTCCTGCATTTCCTTGAGTTTTCTTGTGTGGATGAGTTCCCAGGGCCTCGAGTGACACCCTGTGCATCCCAGGGATCATCTCAGTGCCATCCTGGCACTGTGCAAAATTCTCCTTGGGCTCTTTGGAGAGTGCCTAGGTGAGAGCTGTGGGCTTTGCTGTGCTGCCCACCCCCCTGAAAATAGGAGATGGCTTAAAAATGAGGGCAGCTTTACCATTAATGAAATGAGAAGTTTATTTGGGGAAAAAATAATTGCCAGTGACCAATTACAGGTTCAGATGCAAGTTTTCCTTTGTGTTTCTCAGTGAAGAGCTTTAATGAAGATTAGTTGTTAAAGCTGCTGTTCCTGTAGAGACATTCTCTTTTGTTGGTGAAATGAGACCAAAGTTATATTTGTCAGAAATATGAATTTTTCATAGATGACTGGTGAAGGACTTGTTTAAGGCTGAAGCTCGATAGGTTTTTAGCTGAAAACTTCAGCAGCTTTCAAGTGAGCAGAGGCCAGGGGGTTTAGCAAAAAGGAAATAAATAGCACATGGAAGGAGCCCTTTGAGGACTTGATTGAGACAAGGTGTTCATTTCTCTTTCTGGTTTTTTTTTCTGTTTTGGCTCAAGTTTATTTTGCACCTCAATACATCTTCACTTGCATTTTTTAATGCAACTGGATTGCTAGAGCAAAATGAAGTATAAAGCCACAGTCTAATGCTTACAAAATGCCTTGATTTTTGTTAAGGAGCAGCTGTTTTCTCTGAGCCTGTGTGCCTGCCACTGGCTGCCAGCAATCAGATTTTCCCTGAGAATTTTCTTAATTAAGTTGAACATTTGACTTAACAAGAGAGAAATAACTCTATTGGTGGATGGTGTTATGCTGAAAAATAGACCTTTTAGTCATTTAATAATAAAAATATTTCCTCAAGCTTTGCCTTGAACTAGATAAGTATAGATGGGTCAGAAAGCTCTGGAAGACAGACATTGATGTGTAATGGGACAGATTTTTGGAAGCCTTTAGCTATGCTATCCTGAATCCTGGAGTGCAGAGCATTTCTGATGGAATTACACACGCTGCTCCTCTATGAATACCAAGAGTATTTCTGGTGATTATGGCCTTTCAGTGAATAAGAAGTGAATTAATACTGATTAAATTGCATTACAGAAATAGAACATTTTCACAGCACTGGAAGCTGCTTTGCCAACAACACTGTGCTGGGTACTGGGAACTGTTTCAAGCTACTTAGCATTAATGAATGGGAATTACTAAGTATAAACATTTTAAATTTTTTTTTATTTAAGAGGATGGTTCTACCAGTCTTGCTGATGTTGAGCTGTAACATGATATGTATGGGCAATTTTGATGCTAATTATATAACATTACATTTCTCACTTGTTCTCTGCTCCCTCCCTCACTTTTTTTTTTGTTTTTTTTTTTAAAAAAAGCATTTTACTCACCTTTAAACTAATGAGTTGTGGAATTCCACAGTGATTGATGCCTGCTTAGGCTCATAATTCAGCATGACTACCATGTGAGATCACTTGGTATGAGGCAAGGGAGAGTTGTGCTTGTTCCTAGGTGGTACGAAGAATGCAGAAAGGTTCATGTAACATTGGCAGTGACAGTAATAAATAATTTTCCTATCTCTGTTTATATAGAATGTTTTCTTGGCTTGCACTGTAAAACCTGGCTGTCAAAGGTATTTATGTTATGACTCTACCTGAAATCATATAACTGAGGTAACTGAATTTTTTTAGCATAACTAAGTCCTACAATAAGGAGTTACCACTAAAATGTTTATTACTGTTACATTTAAAAAGTATTCTACATTTTACCCACTGTACATTGTCATGGGAGACTGGAAATAAAGAGGTTTTCTGCAGAAGTCCTGAAGCAGAAGAATATGGACCAGAAGAATATAGACAATACAATATCAAGCTGTGTTTCTTCTCTTTTAAATACCCTGTGTTTTAAAGACTAAGAATATTAGGAAGAACAATATGCTTTTAGGACTAACATGTAATACTAACAATTACCTCCACTGGAAGCAGTCCCAGAGAACCTGGAAATGATCAGAAGGGAAGGATGAACAGGGGATGGGGTGAGTGAGGTGTGCTGGCATGGGGACATTATTGTTCCCAGAAGGTTTAAGTCAGAGGTGGAAATGTGGAGGTGTTGGAAAGTCAGCAGGAATCAGGCAGTGCAGTTGGGCAGTTCCCTGCTTGTGTCGGCCCTGGCAGATCCTTTGGGAGACAAGTGGGAGGCTGGAGCCTTTAGCTCCCAATATCCGAGCCTGAGAAGTGTGAGGAAGCTCCCCCTGTTCCCAGCTGAGTCATGGATCAGTAACCTCAGTTACACTTGGTGACACCAGCAGGTGCTTCCCTAGCAGAGGTGGAAGACTTGAATCAGGTGAAGACACCAATATCATCAGTATCTGATGTTCCACTAGCAGCTGTTCTAGTATCCAAAACAGCAGGTAACTTCTGACCTTTGTTTTCCCCAAACTGTCAGAAGTGACAGCAATCACCTTTACTTGCAGGGCTTTGTAAGCTGCTGGAGGCTGACACCCAAACAAGTAATTCAAACTTGTTTCCTCACAGTCTTGTTCCCAAATCACCGAGCTTTCATCTCACAATGGCTGTGTCCATCAATTCCCGTGCCTGCTCTGCCCATCTTTGTATTTTCCATCAGTTTGTTTGGAGCAAGAAAAATTGAACTTCACACAAAACCTCACAGTTCATTCAGGTGACTTGAAGTTGTCCAGGGGTTTGAAAAACAGCCTTAGGTTAAAACAAATGTGCTTTCTGTAGACTGTGGATTGGCAGCAAGAGCATTATACTGCAGGGAAAGAACTGGCAGGATGGAAAATTTCCCAAATTCTTGTGCTTCCCAGGGCATTTTCAGACCAAGTTCACAAAACAAAAATCTCCAGGTGCTGTGGTTTGATGTGTTTGCTGGAGGACGTGTGGGCACCCTGAATGTGACCTCTGGCATTGCCTGCCAGGGCACCCTTGGGGATGTCCCTGTTCTCCCAGGAGCTCCAGCACTTTCCTTTCCTTCCCTGGCAGCACAGCAGCACTGACAAGCACATTTGCATCTTGATTTGTGTGCAGGATTTTTGGTCTTTATTGCCCCAAAGAAACCACATCACATTTTCCTTTAACTCTCTCACTGGAAGGAAGAAGCTGAACAGGGCAAGGATCAGAGATGGATTCTCCTTCCTTCTGCTCTGCTCAGTCTCTTGTCTGTAATTACTGTGTACCACCTCTTTCTATTTTGTAGTAACATACAGAAAGAAATATTTTCCTTTTGATTAAATGCCAGCAAATCTACAGGATGGCAGAGCACAAAAAGAGCAGCTGACAGTTCTTTTATATTCCTGTACAGACACACAAACAAGGCCATGAATCTTCATGAGAATGGCTGCAAGGTTTTCACAAGATAAATCATTTGAGAATGGAACCAAACCCATGCTACCGAGGCTTAACTAATTATATTAAAAATAATAATTTAATTATCAACAAAAATTAATGAGTGGAACAACCTAGTGCCACCTGCTGTGTGAAATTAGTTTCAGGAGGGCTCAGGCATTCTGAAAAATGCTGTTCAGGAGATTGAGAGTGGTGGTTTCTGTGTTTTCTGAACCCCCAGTGTTGCACTGCTGACCTGGAGCTGAATTGGAGGACAGGACAGAAAGCTGCAGGGTTTGCAGTTTGGTACAGAACACTGTGAATTAATGACTTACTCTGCCCTGGTGAAAATTAAAGTGCAGATTTCTGGCAAAGGTAGCCTCAGATTTCAAAATGAAATTATTCCACTTCGACTTTTAATGTTTCTGAGTGACTTCACCAAGTCCTAAACCCACCATTGTCTTTAGGGAAAGTTGTAGCTGCTATTTCTGTACGAATGGTATGGAGTGAAAAAGAAATCCCACAGGAGGTAACGAAGCAAGTAGGAAAGAAAATAAACTAAAAGGCGCAAGAAGAAAGCAAAAAACATTGCATAAAGAGCAAATGCCCGCGTGTGAGGTCGCACTGGATGTGCAGGGGTCAGCCTCCCCGATCCCTTTCCTGGTGGATTGCCCGTGTCCCATGGCCCCACTCTGCCACCACTAGAGGACACCCTCGCATTTAACATGTGGGTCTTGCCTGACATCATCCCAGCCGGAGTGAGACCGGTGCTCTCCGGGGAGCGCTGGCAGAGGCGTGGCCAAAACGGACTCAGAACACGCGAGGAGTGTTTTAAGAAGCGGATTCATACTTAAAGCTGAAGCCATTTATTGAGGACAACTTCACAACATATTGGAGCCTCACATAAATAAAATCTTCTCTATCCTAATCCAAGTAGTTGGTAGGGGTTTTCTGATGATCTTTAGGAGGTTGGGATTTTTTTCCCCCTCTAAATATTAATCACTATATGAAATATTTCTTGTTTACTCAAGGTTTACACAATTAATTTGTTTGGAAAGCATTCTGTATCCAGTTATGCTTGTAAGGGTAGTGAAGAAAATCCAGAGAGGTTTTCCAAATGTTGAGCATTGGCCTGCTGCTGCAGCAGCTGGTCAGCTCCTGAGGAGGAGCAGAGCTGGGCATCACTAATTGCAAAATCCCCCTCTCTCTCCCTCCTCTCCTGGTGCTGAAGCAAGACTGCTAGCATTCCTGCAAAATAAAAATAGACTGAATGTTAACACATGGTTCCAGGGAATGTGTTACTGTAGCCCAGCATTTGTAGGAAGGAAAATGTAAAGGTTTGCAGAGGGCACCAGGCACCAATAAACACGACTGAATCAGATCTTAAGGAGCAGAATAATAGAGAGCAAGAAAAATTCTTGAGTTAGGAAGGGTGGGGATGCAGCAGAAGCCAGGGGAGGAGGACAAGTGCCCAGCTGGGCACCAAGGCCCTGGTGCCATAGAGAAGGGACACAGGTGGTGGCACTTGTCAGTGGGTCTGCAGCTCTTAAAGGCCAGAGCTATTAACAGATTGTAGAGAGCTCGGGCACAAAGGTGCACTGAAATACAGTAGGAATTGCCAAAGTGAGAAATTAAGTGCTCTGTGAAGGAGTTCAGAGGATAATTGGATGCTGTCGAGTGAACAAAGGGACTCACAAATTATGTCTGTGTAAATATACAGCTCGGTAAAATAGCAGTTTATAAAGACAAACTCTCCAAATGTTTATTGCTGAGAAATAAACATATGCAGGATAAATTTGTATAAGAGGTTCCATAACAAAGATGATAGTGCTTATGGCCCACTTTGGAGTAAGAAAAATATCATTACCTGGAGGGACTGTAGGGCAGATTTCCAGTGGACTTCACTGGGACAGGGATCTTGAAGTACCTTTTTAAGGAAAAGAGCAATGTAATGCATGTGTATGGGTAATGAGATGGCATGTTTGAAACAAGCAACAGGTCTTGGGTCAGAGGCTGTCTTTGGAGAAGAAATGCAGAAGAAATTCAAGAAGAAATTAGATTTTCTTCTTGATAGTTCATCACCCTCCACAGCCAAAAATGTGATAGATATCTGCTGTTTGGGGAACTGGGACTAACTATCAAAATCTAAAAACTCTGGCTCTTGGAACAATCCTGCTGGCATTCCCCTTACACAAATACAGGACAAAGCTGTCCAGGTAAAGGGTAAAAAACTCAACATTTTCCTAGAATCTGAGCATCTTTAGCTCTTTTTCCAGAACAATGTTGCATTGTCAGTGTCCAAAGTGCAGCACAGTGTTGTATTTCTTGTATGGATTGTCACGTTCCCAGATCCCTGAGTGACTGAGCTTTCTTCGGGTGAAAAATTGTGAAATGCACATTTCTGCAGACCAGCTATCTGTCACTGAGAAAAGCCATGAATAATTCTGAGTGAGAAACAGACCTGAGGACTTTGCAGTCTGCTCACAAGCAGGAAAAGTTTCTCTGAATAAATAATTGGCTGGGAATCAGCCGGTCTATTCCACTTGTTACCAAATCCTTCTCAAAAGAGGAGCTGGCCCACAGGGAAACTGCTTACAGGTATACACCTTGGATAGAATATTTGAATTTATGTCCATGAAGAAAAATATTATTATTTATTGAGCAGTGAGCAAGAAAAAAATCCAAACACAACCCTTTGGTGAGAGACCATCAAGATGCACAGTTGTGCCATGGAAGCAGGGTGGTAACAGGGGAAGCTGAATGCAGATATAACTCTGGTGGCACCATTATTTCTTTGCACTGTTCCAGAGGTATAAAGACACTGCTGCTGGCAGGAATGCCTGGCATTGCTCTGTTGGCTGCTGTCCCACCACTGTGTCCAGGCTATGGCATGCCCAGGAAGGAAAAGAGAGGGCTGCAGAAATTCATGGCTGGTGCCTCAGCTTTCTTCCAGCTTTTAAAGAGAGTGCAGACATTCCCTGGGGCTGCTCTACAGAAGTAGAACAGAGAAGGGGAAAAGTAGCAGGATCTCATTTTTGCCTTGTATCCTGAATTTCACCTACTCTTTTAGTGTCAGGCAAAGAATCTCACAAGCTACAGAAGGGCTCAAATGTGGTTTGTCCCTAATGTAGAGGGGTTGGTCCTTTGCTCCTGTTCAGGGCCTTTGCAAACAGATGGGAATTCCTACACTGGCTTCCAGCAGGAATGGGCTCAAAGGGAAAATCATAGAGACCCAGGGAAATGCAGCCATGCTGAGGTCCTGCACCACGAGACAGCTCGGGAACAAAACTTAACCAGGATTCTTTAAAATATGATAAAGTGAAGGAGGCAGTGTTGGGTGTATTAAACCCTTCAGTGATCTGAACACGAGGAAAACAGCAGTGAATTCCCCAGGAATGCCTGTGGGGAGCTGCCTGTGGGACAGGGCTCAGACAGAGCACAGGAGATTGTACCAGAAATAAGGGACAGAGAATCACAGAGTGTGAAAAGGCTGGAAGGGCCCTTAGAGATCATGCAGTCCCAACTGCCCTGCCATGGGCAGGGACACCTCCCACAAAACCAGGTTGTTCAAGGCTTTGTCCAACTGGTTTCACAGAGCTGAATTCCTCCTTGGAAAAGCCCTGCTCCCTCTGGAGGTGGCCAGGCACGCTCTCCTGGCAGAGGATGTCCAAGGACACCAGTGTCCCGAGGCCAAAGCCCTCTGTGGCTCTCCAGCAGAGTTTAAGAAGCTGTGTTCTTGTTGCTGTCAGAGATACAAGAGCCAGAAATATCCCAGCTTTGCTTTTGGGTGTCAGAGTGAGTTTGCAGAGCTGACGGTGGAAGAAGTCACTATTTCTTTTCAAGGCCAGACACAAAAATACTTCTGTCAGTTGTGTTACTTTTCAGAACAAAAAAAAAAAAAAAAAAAAAAAAAAAAAAAAAAAAAAAAAAAAAAAAAGTTGTACTACAAAACCCCCTCTGTCCGTGGTGGAAACTGGGCTAAGTTCTGTGTCTGCTGTGAAATGTCACAAGGTGACACCAGTTTGGGTGTGGCAGTGTCACTCTCAAGCACCTCTCTCTGTCTGGTGAGATCACCCCATTTGCAAGCTTGGGCACTTCCTCACTCCATGGCATATGAGAGAACTGAGGACAAATAGAGGAAGCAACATCACATCCAAATACAGATTTCTTATGCTCATGGCTACCTTATTTCAAATGATTAAGGAATTTGGCTAGATGTTTAACAAATATAAATGTGTTGGACTTCAACACCTACTCTTGAGATGCAGTGCTTTGGCAGAGATATGGTGCCAAATATTTGGGTTTTAACTCCCTCTCTGATTTTAGTTGTTTCTCCCAGGAGAAAACAGAGAAACCTGCCGAGTTCACCCTGTAGTAATTTTGTGGATGAGGATGAGCCCTGCCTGTCTTTGCTCCTCACAATAGTGGTTCAGCCCAGCAGTTGCAGCCCTGACAATCCAGTGCTCCCAGCCAGGTGTGTTTAAGTCATTTTTTCTACTTTAATCCATTCTGAGCAAATGACCACAGGCTGGTGGTTCTGGCTTTGCCTACCAAATTACTGTCTATTAATCTTCATTTCTAAAAGAAAGGTGCTGCTGCAGCACAGGAAGATGGTGTATTCCAGTGATGCCTTTAGTGTTAGCTTTTATATTTTTCACATTCTGTGCTGGTTTAGTGTGTAGTTCTGGGCTTCACATGAAGGCTTGGGAAGAGAATACTCTGCTTCACAGAGTAGGGAGACAAAACAATTCCTTTCCAGCTGGACACCAAGGACAGATTTTAGGCCCAAGAGTGCAAACAGCAGTGAAGGAAGAGAGGGAACAAGGAGGATGGAGCTTCATCACCTGGAGCTGGAATTGGACAATTCACTCCAATCTGCTGATGGACCCAAACCTATCAAAGTGTGAGGCCTCGTGCCTGGGATCCATTTTGTGCCCATTTGTGGGTTTGACTTGGGTGCAGCCCCAAGGGGTTCCTGCCCTGCCCAGGCTGGATCCTTGCAATAAATCCCTTTTATTCTACCCAGTCTCTGATTCCACGTCAGCCTTTCCAGGGATCACCAGAACAAATCCTAATCTGTGCTCCATGCAGATCTCTCTAAATGAAGATTCTCTACAGATTTAAACAAAAAGAGGATTTGTTTTGCTTAGAGAGCAGGAAGTAAAATGATTTATGCTACCTGTTAGGTGCTCAGTGATAGGATCAGTTAAGTAGGTTGCAGTGTCTGATTATTATGGAGAACCCATTCATTTGGATCACAAGTATCAAAAGACATCCAAGAGATAAGAAAGCAATGTACCATGTTCTTGAGGTGCTTTCATCTGCTGTTGGACACAGCTCCTCCAGAGCTGCTGCCAGAGTCTGAGGCAACAGCCCAATTTTCTGTCCCTGCTGGTGCTGCTGTGCCAGGCTCTGCTTCCTGCAGGTGCCACCACCTGCCAGCACCCAGATGGCCAAGGAGAGAACTCCTGGAGCTGGAAGCAGGAGCTGTGCTGTTGGATTTCCCATGTGAGGAGAGCTTGTCAGGCAGCACTGGCTGGAGCAACAGGCAGTGACTGCATCTCCTGTCCTGGACTGATGGATGCAGACTGCCAGAGATTTCCAAAACATAAATAATTCAGCTCAGTCCTTTCTGGGTGAGGGGGATAAATTGCTGAAGGCCCAACTCCCTGAAGGAGGTTTAGGTGTTAATCCAGCTCTGCTTGGTCTCTCCCTGTGAAATTATGGCAAAAGTTCCTCCTCGGGTGGCTTTATATTTGCATTTCTATTAAATATTTATTGTTCCTCTTCTTGCAAAGAACTATTATGTGGCAGACATCCTATATGTTTTTATATTCCCATTTTCTTCTGGCTTACATGTACTATTGCCTGAAATAAACATGCTCAATTATGAAAGAAAATCTAATTTCCAAGCTTATTTGAGCATTTTCTTTCCAAAGGTTTCTTACAATTAGCATTTGGTTTTTTCCAAAATATGATAATTTCATTGAAAATGAAGGAAAAGTAAAGAGAAGTAGGACAGATATTTATAAGCCAGTGCAGAAACATGCTAGTAATAGTAATACTGTGCCCCTAGGATGCCTTTCCTCTGAGTACCTTAAAATGCAGGACATTAATTATAAATGCACCTTCCATGGTCTCTCTGAAGTAGGTACTGCTAATTGAACTTCATAGGCAAAGTAACCACATGGCAAAGGCATGCATTTCAAAATCCATCTTCCCTAATAAGGCCCTTAATGCATTTATTAGCTGTGTCAGCAAGCACAGTTTAAAACAAGAATTTTCAAGTGCAGTCTTCAGAGAGGGCCCATGGCTGCCTCACTGGAGAGAGGGCAAGGCTTGTCTGACTGCTCCCATCTTTCTGTGCTGCTCCATCCATTCTCTCTCCTGAGGGATTGAGGCTGTGGGCACTTGTGGAATATTTTTTGTCACTGCCCATGTTTGCAAAGGAGACAGAAGGTTTGGCTGCATGCCTGCACACAGGGCAGCTGCAGGATGAGGCCCAGAAGCACCCCCAGGATCAGAAAATGGGGATTGAAGACACCTCCAAGCTGAATAAAAGCCAGGAGTTAATGCAGAGCTGTGATTACTGCAGATGGGTTAAAAGGAAGAATGCTGTTAAAAACAAAAGGAGAGGAGAGGTGGAGAGGGAGGCAGAGCCAGGGTAGGTTTTGCATGACTGGATTGCTGATTCCAGCTCATCCTCAGCGGGGCAGCTCCTGGAAACGACTCGGGCTGTGCCAAGTGCAGGAGCTTCAGGGGCTCATTCTCACTAAATGTCCACAGTGACTACAGGCTGATGAAGTGCTCATGGGTTTTCTGCATTTCCATTTGCTAATTCACATCAAAAAACAGGGGTTTGAGATTCCGTTGGGTTGCAACTTTTATTGCAAATTTAATTACAAATGTAAAGTAAGCAAGTATATCTCCCAGGTAATGAACTCCAAATCTGGCACTGTGTTGTCTTGGTGGAATATTTCTTGCCCAGATTTATCCCATGTACTCATTAAATTGATCTAAGTGTTCTTTTAGAACCCATAGATTTTTTTACTGCCCTATTAAATCTAAATTAAACGGTTTTTGAGGCATTTATAGTGCTATCATTTGCTCCAGCAGGGAATATGCAAAAGAAATGCTGTAGAAGAAATCAGGATATAGTCTCAGGAACTCTAAAACAAAGGCAGGGAGGAGCCAGTGCCATGCTGGACATCACTGCAGATGTCCCTGAGCTTTGCTCTTTGTTTTTGGGGGTGCTGAATTTGGATGGCAGCCACGAGCAGTTCCACCTGTATGGGGTATTGACAGATCTGGCTCTTGGGGCATGGATGATCTCCCAGAGCTGCTCTTGTCAGGTCACTGGTGCCACTGGAGAAGCTGCAGAGTGGCTCTGTGCCTCTGTCCCTCAGCAGCTTGTGCTTCCCTTCCCTGTGGGAGCACCCAGACACTGACACTGCTCTTGCTGCCAAATGGGAGCTTTCCACAGGAAGTACCTGACTTCAGGCCTGTTGTGAGAAATCATGTGGATAATGGAATTCCTCCCATATCTGAGGCCTCTCTTCTGCATCTCCTCTGTAGGGCACGATGGTGTGGCAGGTGGCTAGAGGAGGACTTACACAAGAAATGCTGTCACTCTAATGGGGGTTTAGGGCTGTTAAGACTTCATTCAGTGATGAGGTGAGAAAACATAGTCAGTTCACTGAAATGCCAAATGCACAGACATTGCTTTCCAAAGGGATTCCATGGAGGGAGAGAAGTGTTTCTGTGGTCTTTACCTATGCTGTTATTACCAGGTGATTTTGAAAGCTTCTTCTACAACAAATTTAGGATTTAGGTAGGATTTAGGATCATAGCTGTGGCATGGCTGCATCTCCTACATCCTGGAATACACTCAGGATGGAGGTACAGGAAGTTTGCAGGGCCATAGATGCTTTTTCAGTGTCCTGCCAACTTGATCCTGCTCAGAAACTCCCCAGAGGTAAACTGTGGGCAAATCATGTCCCTACAAAATCACCCAGAGGCAGAGCATTGGCGTCAGCGGGGGTAGGATATCACAGGTGACGTTCTTGGCCTCTTCTGGCATCTTTGCCATGACTGCCTGAGTTGTTAAAAACCAGAAAAAATAACAAGGCAGCAGCAGCACAGAATGTCACAGCCTGCTCATTTTATTGGCACCAATGCTGTATTGGTCCTTGGATGTATTTGCTTTCACAACACACCACAAAAACCTTTCCCCCGCCCTTGCCATTTCAGTGCTGATGTTTCATTTTAAAACCACTTTTTTTTATTTCTGAGTGGATGTACAGTTCTCCCTAATAACGCCATCAGGGTTACTATGGCTACAGCTTTTCATTGTTGAGGTCTAGCATGTGGAAAAGAGAAAAATGACTCCCAAAGTCACTGAGAAATTTAGGAATTAATATTAATATTAGGAAAAGGAGGCAGCAATGGATTAGCTCCCTCACGTGTCTCAGACCACTGTGTGAAATGAATCTGTATTCCCTCAGTCACATGCCTTCCATTCCTCCATCAATATCTAACTTGCATCTCACAGTCAGGAGTCAGAAATGCGAGGTGTACGTGAGATTTCTCTTGACTTGGAGCAGGACTCGGGCTGTTGCTGCCATTGTGATTAATGTCTTGAGTTCTCCCACACCTTTTTGCCTTTCCCTGTCTCTCTTCTGGACTAAAAGGAAGATCAAGGTACACGGAGTTCAATATCTTTGAGCTGTTATTTTCTAAGAAGTTAAAAAGATACTCGGAATTCCTGAAATCAGAGTATGAGGATTAGGGTTTGTGGGATGTTTTAAAGTATTTTTCTATAAATTAAGGTGTTTTTTGAGGGGGAAACACAACACCTCTGAGTGAACATCTATATGTCACTAATTTCCAGTGATAAAATGATTTCTGTGCCTTCAAGATATTTGAAATATTAGCTATAATTCCTTTTGAAAGGTCAGAGCATGGGGTGACATTCATAGATTTTAGCTTGTGGTATATATTCTTCTTTTGCTGGGTCATTGTGGAGGCAGGCTCTTGTGCAAATTTTGGTGATTTAGGGTTTGAGAAGAACATGCCAGCCAGTAAACCAGAGATGCTGGGAAGTGAAGACAACCATAGCAAAGGGGCCTAAAGTTCAAACAGTGTGTTGCTCACAGCTGATTTTGTGCAGGGTTGGCCAAGGTCTCACAGTACTCATGCATTATTCACTCCGTAATAAATTGCACCATCTGAACAGGGAAGATAGGATAATTTGGAAGAGAGGGTATTACTTCTACCATCCTAATTCACAATGTCTGTAATTTTATACTTTGGAAGGAATTTTCAATATTTAATAGAGGAATCTTTAAAGTTATTCAAAAGCTTAAATTGCTTGTGAAGTCCTGGCCTTTAACACTCAGATATTAACAGGTTGATTTTTTTAAAAAAGGAAAAATATAGGGATCTCAGAAACAATTTAAATTATATTAAAAAATATTTAATATTCAGAAAATGTTTCAGCATTTAAAGATGTTCCTTGTGATTTTTAATGTGATGCCCTAAGGAGAAATATGATGTGGTGAGATCATTATGATAGCAGCATACTGAACCTAGGACATTCCTTCCAATTCTGCATTGCAGTGTTTGAGCCCAGAGGAAATTGTTAATTCTCTCAAAAAGAAAAATCGGCAGTGAGCAATCCGTGGAATGCCTGGCAGGTTGTGCTCCATGTTGGATGGGATGTGGAATCCTTCACAGATGATCCAGAGGCACATTTTCCCCCTAAAAACACTGGGGCTGAAACCCCCTCACCCAGCTGGATGGACAGCAGATTCACTGAAGCTCTGTTCATGTTCAGGTGCTGAAAACAGATAGGATTATTCTTGAACATCATTTGAGAATAGCCCTAGGTGGCTTCTGACTGTACCTCCAGTCAACTTCCAGGAGGAATAATAGTATTTTGTAAAATATTTTGTAGGGCAGAAGAGGAAAACAAGGACTGCCACCTGGGTAATGTTTGATAGTTTTATCCAGTCTGCTGGTTCTTCCTCATGGCTTCATTGGCTGTGCTTGGTAAATTCAGTGGTGTTCAGGTTTTGTGGCTTTTCTTGGAAGATATTTTTTCCTGGAGTTAAGTCCTCACTCTGGAGGATGCTCTGACTCTTTGAGCAAACCCTGCTCTGGTCTTACATGCACACTTGCTGGAGTTTTAAGGCAGGGACTGAGTGAGACGGCGCAATTTTGGAGAAGAAGCTGTGTGTGTTGTGGGGGTAATTACTGCTCTGACTTCTGGCTCCTGCAGGGGCTGGACAATGAATCCGTGCTGGTACCAGCTACTGGTGACCTGGCACAAGAGGCAGGTTCCAAAAGTCTTTGTTTTCATGCATGCTAATCACCTTTGCTTGTACAATAAATGGAATTTCAGTGGTCATTGTTTAGATGTGGCAGCTTTGCAAAAGCTTATCCCCCAGTTAGAATCGAATTAGAATAAGTAATAAAAGGCAAAAAGAATTTTGCTTTTGTGTTAGAATTCAGATTAGTTTTGTAGGGAAGTTTTAGGGTGTATCTGATGTGGAAGTGATAGGAATTTCCACTGAAGAGTGAATGTGTAGAATTGTACCATAGTGGAGTATATATTCAGAACTGTATTTGGTGCTGGACCACTTGTACTTGGATTCCTGAGATGCCTCTAAAAGCTGCCCTTTTAGAAATACAATACATAAAATACACCTCATTTTGTGAAAGAAACTGGAGTGTTTCCCCATGAGGAAAACTTCAGGCTTGCAGCCTGGGTAATAGCTTTGAATGTTTGGGGGTTGTTCCATCACTGGAGAAGAGGATGCTGGTGACCACTTTGTGTTGAGTGGAGTTTGAAGTCTGTGCTGTGTCATGTTGGGGATATTTACTTGAGTGATAAAAGTATATCTGTAATGTGAGAAATTCTAGAGTGCACAGCTCTGTGGATGTAAAAATGTCTTGATTAAATTTGTCAATCAAAGCAAGATCACTCATAGGCAAGAAACTTTATCTGTGTACAGTTATGTATCTGTATTACTTGAAAAATTAATGGATAACATTCTCAGGGAAATAGCACCAGCAAATGCCTAATGAATTGTCAAATACAAGGAAAATGCAAAACATGAAAGATAGTGTTAGGTGATCAGCAGCTGCAAACATGAAATTTTAATGACTGAGAAAGGCAACCACCTCAGCTGTGATTAATAAAGCATTGCATTCAACATTATCATCTATCTGGCAGATGTAATAATATCAGAGAGGAAAAGCACAGTTGTTTTGCTTCCAGTAGGTTTATCATGTTTGTGCATTAGTTGAGTCATGCCAGAGTGTATTTGCTTGGTGATAGAAAAGGGAGGACATCTGTTCAGATAGAAACACTTTGACGTGTGCCCAGGAGACATTTTTCCACTTTGCTTTCATTCCTTGAGTTTCTGGAGAAGGAATGTGTTATAAATGGAGTAATAAAGCTCATATTCCTTCTTGCATGTTGGCCAAGCTTTCTGTAGAGGTTTGGGGCAGGCCTCAATACAAGGTCTAACTCTCCACAGGATCAAAGAGCATCAAAGTGCACAGTTTTTCTAAGCCTAGCTCTGACACTTGCATTTCAAAAGAAAATGCTGGGTTTGTGAGGGTCTTGACCTGTGTGAGGAGCCTGTCCCTCACACTAGGCTAGCTGGGAGGCCAAGGTGAAGGAAAGCCCAATTTCGGAATTCTGACATTCTCTTCTTGAAAGCAGCTGTGACTGGAGCACTTCTGGAACAGCTCAGAGCCAGAGGGGGAAGTGCTTGACCAGAGGCTGCCCTGTGTCAGCAACAGGTGCTGGTACCTGACTCTGTTCTCCTCCTGAGCAGTGCTGCCTGTGTCACATACCCTCATCTCTGATGTTCCCCTCCTGAGCAGTGCTGCCTGTGTCACATATCCTCATCTCTGACTGTTCTCCTCCTGAGCAGTGCTGCCTGTGTCACATACCCTCATCTCTGATGTTCCCTCCTGAGCAGTGCTGCCTGTGTCACATACCCTCATCTCTGAGGTTCCCTCCTGAGCAGTGCTGCCTGTGTCACATACCCTCATCTCTGAGGTTCTCTCCTGAGCAGTGCTGCCTGTGTCACATATCCTCATCTCTGACTGTTCTCCTCCTGAGCAGTGCTGCCTGTGTCACATATCCTCATCTCAGGCAGCTGTTGGACACTTCCCTGGCCGTGCTTGACTGACTGCACAGGAGAGAATTGCATTGCATTGGATGTTGCTGTAATAAATGCTGGGACCATTTCAGTATTATGATGTATGATTTGCATATCCAGACTGATAAAGCTATCGAAAAGAGAGCTAGTTACTAAATTCACTGTTGCTCAAGTGTCAGGTGTTACATGAGAAATGTATAAAGCAGGCTGACAGAGGAAGAAACAAGAGCACTTAATCTCTTAGGTGTACTTACAGAGGTAAACATTTGTTTTAGTTGCTTTGCTGAAGCTGTTTATCGTGGTTGCTGCCGTTCCCAAGTTTTAGTTTCTTTTTCTTCCAGCCTTGTGCTCCTGCCCAGGTTCAGTTCTGCAGCAGGACAGTTGGTGGGATGTGGTGAGAGCATGTGCAAACTGGCAGGGTCAGGTCCCCTCTGAAAGGAGCAGTCTCCAGCTTGGTTTAACATGTTATTTGTCTTCATTGCCAAAAACCAGCCATGACTCATTTCTTCGAAGTCTTCTCTCTTGAGAGTGCTTTGCTGACTTGGGCACATGTCTTCTTTCTTCTCTGTTCTCTCCTGACACTTCTAGTTGCCAACTTCTGCTTTGAATTCTGTGCTTCCCTGTCAGCCAGGAGCTCTGGGCAAACCCAGGACACCAGAGGACAGAAATTCAGCTTTACTGCATGTGGCAGTTCCAAGCTTGGTGTCTTAAGGAAGAAGGTTCTGCACGATTTTTCAGTGTCTTGGTGCTTTTCCCCCTCACCTTCTCTGTGGATGTCTTGGGCTGATGGGCATTTTAAACTGGATGTCACAGTGGGGTTAAATAATCTGGATAAAAAAATCTAATTTGGGGGTTTACCTTTTCCTCAGAACTGACATCTCAGCCTAAATTTGAAGATTTATGAATCTTAACCACGGCAACTCCCAGTGTCTCTCTCAATTTATTTTTTTTCCCTGTGGCACTCCTGAACTCTCTCATCTCTTCATCTCCTATTCATTTAACTGTACTCCACACCCTGTAACTGCTCAATTAACCACTCCAATATTGCAGTGCAGCTGTAATGGGATTAGAGAGCAGCACAGGGATGCATGGATACCACGGGTACTTTCTCTGGGCACTTCTAATCTTTGGAAGCAGCAGAAGTGTTCATGTGGGGCGTTAAACTGCAGAACTCTGTGGGTCAGGGATTCATTTGTAATGTTTTGGGGACAGATCCTTGGGTGGTACAGGTGCCACAGCTCCATCCTCCTTTGTGATAAGGAAACTCCAAAGAGGAATGGGGTCTGCCCTCTGTAGTTGCCTGGAAAATGCTTCCTTTGTGCTTAGATTCTGTGCCTAATAAATCTAATTAAGTGGGATAAATTCACATGATTTTATAAGTTTGTTTTTTTTTTTAAAGGAGTTGAATACTTTGAAAGGGTTGTTTTGCCTAAAGCCTCTCAGCTGTTGATAGAAAATTCTTGTGCACACAATTTTTGAAGGCATTTTGCAAAGGAACTCCCAATCAGTTTTGCTGTGATAGGATTATAACAGTGGATTGTACTCTCTTCTGGATAATTTTCAGGAGCTTATGAATGTAGCTAATGGGCATTACTTATAAAGAAAATTATTACTAACTGCAAAGCTAAAGAAAAGGCAAAAGGAAGCCACCGAACAATTCCACTGTATCTTGGAAGTAACTCTTGGGATTTAAAAATGTCAAAATAATTTCACAACTCCAATGGAGCACAAAGAATTCAGAATATTCTTTGTGATCATAAAACAACCATGGTAATTCTTTTAATTTCACCCTGGGCTATATGAATACTAAAATGCTGAAATGTATGAATTTGTTAGCAAAAATCAAATAATGACAAATGTGTCTGGACTATCAGTTTATCATTTTTATACTGGAGGGACAGACACCAAGCATTCTGGCAGCTGGAACCAAAATCAAGCAGAGGACAAAGTAGGAAAAACAACTGATTAAAGGGCCATGAATAATTTATATTAAGGCAAAAGTCAGGTCAACACAGCATCAGATGGGGAGGTAAAACCCCCTTGGCAGAGCCCTCCGGGGCACTTCTTGCAATCAGCTCCCTGCATGGCCATTCCTCCACCCCAGGGGGGCCCTGGCCACTTAAAAAATTTGCATTCCCTCACTGCAGTTGAATTAGGTGCTTTTCTTAACAGCACATGACAAATGTGCTTCATACCTTGCTTCCAAAAGGAAAGAGTGTCTAACATTTGACACTTCCACCTGTATTTCCCTAAGCATCAAACCCCACCTGTAATCTCCAGGGTATGCTGAGGGAGAGCACAAACTCCTTATGGATATTCTCTCTGCATCTCCATCCTCTACCTCATCCTATTTTTCATTCTTCTAAACGAAAACAGGGCAGTGTCTGCAGCACAGGTACAGCTCTTCTGACTGCAGTGAGAATGGAAATAGGACTCAGGTAGATAAGGTGTGATGGAGTGATATTAGGCTCATCTGTAGGCAGATGGAAGATAGGGTTTGCATTAGTGGATGATATCAAGGATAATGAATGGTGGCATCTTCTGAGGTCTGAAATGCCACATTCCCAGCAGTAACCTCAGTACAGGGCCTAACGATAAGCAAATTGCTAAAATGAGAAGCAGGGCTGTGCACAGAAGAGGGATGGTGTAGCTTAGCCCCAGGGACTAAGAGCTGAATAAATGAATGGACAACAGAACTCTGTTTACCTTGCCTTAGTTAAAAAAACTTCTTACTCAGCTCACTGAGTTGGGCTTGCACCATGCAGATGCATTTTTGCGTTTGGAAATAGAAAATGCACATCTGAAGTTTTGAGATTTTCAAACTTTTGCAAAAGGAGAGGAAAATCATATCTTTTTTAAATTTATGTTTGGCTTTTCCTTTTTTCTCGCAGGCTGTAGTCAGAAATCGCACTTTTACCTGCATCTTCTTGTGAAGTTCAGTTTGCAAAGGTGTGAATTCCTTCAGTGAGGTCTTTGGGTCAGTACTTGCCTGAGCACTGCTCTGGGCTTCTGGCTGAACCCAGCACAGGAGAACCAGGGGTCTCTTGCTCACCTTTCCTGACTTCTCAGAACTTGAGAGGGGCACTGGGCTCACAGGGACACCTTCTGCTGCTTTTAAAAGCATCTGTCTCCTTGAGTGCCAGAGGTGAATCTCTTTCATGTCATTGCTGTGATTGTTCTGCCCAGACAGCAGCAGAACAAAGAGCACGTGGCTGCAAAGCACCAGAGATCTGGGAGCTCCTGCAGCGTTGTGCTCATCACTCCTTTCCTGTTTTCTGCCTTAAAGTCCCAGTACTGCTGAGAGCACACAGCCCAGTAGGCATTAATCCCAGAATCCCATTTAGCCACAGGAAATATTTCAATGTCTTTAAGCTTGGCTGGAGATGTCTTCCTTAACTGAAGCTGTAAGAAAAACACCAAACACCTCCTACTCCACTCTCAGGGCTTAAGGATAACTTTCCTGGGCAAATAAATTCTGGAAATGCTCTTGCTTTGTTCCAGAGAGGACTTGCTAAACAGCAAACCTAGGCTAAATGGCATTAAATGGAAAGAATTGTGCCCCTTCTCCTGATGGATTTATTCAAGTCTGTATTTGCCTCACCCGTGCTATGAGACCTGGGAGAAGCTGGACTGGATGTTCCATCATTTTCTTAGTGTGGTACAATCAGGTTTTTACCAGAATGAACAAAACCCTAACAAAAGCCGACACTAATTGCTCTTTCAGATTTTTGGGGACCTTTATAGTAACATCTCTGCCATTAAAAGGTGAAACAAGAGAGAAATATTTATCTTACATGAGGCAATTATTAGATACAACCCAAACAGGCGTTTGAAATGAAGCTCTATCAGCATGGCCAGGTAAGCAGAACATACCCTTTGAAGGTGCTGATTGATTTGTTTGTGTTGGTTTTAATTTGGCAGCCAGACTGACTATTCCCACTCACTCCTGGTGCTGCACCAGCTGCTGCTGTGTCCTGATTCATTATTCAGAAGATCATTAGTGCTGTTTGGGGGAATTGACCTCGGAAGGGCTCACCCTTCTCCAACCCAGCTTGTTTTGGCTATGTCTTTGGAATGGCATGTCAGTTATCCTTTGGCCTCAAAGGCCCAGGTGGAGGCTTCCCAGGGAATGTGGAGTGGTGGTGTTGGCCCAGTTGACAGATGGCTGTAAAATTGTCTGGGTAAAGATAATTGTCACCTGGGAGAAGAGCAGCAGGCAGGACACAGCCTGACACACGGATTAGCACTCTGCTGGCAGGTGCTGCCTTGATGGCAAGGGCTGAGGTGCCAAGTCCAGGATTCCTGCTTTTTGTCATCCCTCCCATCCCACTTCTTTTCCTGCTCCTTCAGTCACTGAAAGCCCTGCAAGCAAGTCAGAATGTCTTTCCTTACTAACAACAGAAAAAGGGGAATTTTCACTGAGGGACATTAAAAGAACAAAAATATTGAAATTTTTTCCTCCTTAATGGCCTACAAGTTCATTTTGATTCCTTTAAAAGTCTTAGTTCATTTGACCACACTTGAAGAAGCAACTCTTTGATGTCTCCTTATCTTGGTGGTGTTGGAACATCTCTAACACCCCTTTTCATGCTTTTCTCTGAAGAGAGGCAGCACCACACAGAATTTTGGTCTGGTGGTTGCCTTCCTTTTGTCACCTGTTTGGCAAAGGGATTGCTTTACCTTTTACAGCAGCAGTTGCAGATGTTGGTAGATTGAGATTGTTCTTATTCTGTGGGTCTGACTGGCCTGAACCTTGCTCAGACCATCAGATATTTGGCTGAGCCTTCATCCTTTTATTTCTCTGGAGACAGTCAGCTTCATGATCTCATTCAAATCTGTAGTCAACAGGACAACAGATGACTTGGGTCCTTGTAGATGTTTTGGAAAATGGGGCAGTGAATTCTGTAGGGCTTTTTTTTGGTTTGTTTTCTTGTTTCCCCTCTCTAATACTGCCTTTGACCAAATCCCAAATAGGAAATCACTATGAAGGAAACAGCAATTACCTTAATGTCATCCTTTTCCAAAGAAATGTGAATATGTGATATATCCAGTTTCTGCTTAGCAGGCTGTTGTTCCTCAAGGCATTATAAACTCAGTCTAAAACCCAGCTAGGCAAAATCCACTCCTGTGATGGTCTTTGGTATAAAATCTACCCCAGAAGTCTCAGACCTTTTCTTTTCCTTTCTCCATCTGTTGCTTTGTCGAGTGCCTTGCAGAAACTCAGCGGCCCGGTGTGAAGAACTCGCACGTGGTAAGGAATGGGAAGCAAGACCTCCCCTGTGCTTCCCCTGGGTGTAATAATGCCAGTGTTTTTAAAAGAAAATTCCTTCTGTGGGACTCTTCCAAGGCCAATTCTCTGTGCTTGCATATTTTCCCCATTTTACATGTAATTGTATAGATGACATTTTGTATGCTACATTAAATCTCTTCGGGTTTTGGAAGGCAAATTCTGGCAACACGCTCAGCGTAGCATGAGATGGGGAAGGGATTGAGGGAGGGAGAGCACAAATGGAGAGGCAGCGTTTTCCATCGTGGTAGATTGCCCCAGTGAGAGGAACTGTCCCAGGCACTGCTGTTAACAAGCAGTCAGGCAAAAAACAGGAGTGGGGAATCAAAGATCAAAAATCTGAGCCATAGTGCAACATCAAAAGCTCAGCAAGTACAGCTGAGCTGTGCACAGCCATCATCCTGTGTCTGTTCCCTTCTAACCAGGGGGCAATAAGTGAATTTTAAAAATATTTTTTCCATCAGTGACTATCAGACTGAAGTGTTTGACAGCAGGGTGTTTCTAAATGCAAAACAATGGGCAAAATTATCTTTCAAATAGCATTGCCAGAATTCCCATTAAATATCAATTAGATCTATTTTTTATTAATAAGAAATTACCTGCAAGGTAAATGATCATGATAAGCAGGATCCACAGATGATTCTGCTCTTCTAAAAGGTATTTTTAAAATAATTATTCCAGTTAAATTATCTTGTCTTGTCAATGAATATTAATGCCTCTCACTGCTCCTGTGTCGAAAGGCAGGCAGAGCCTGTGTTTGGTTTGGGCTTCGGGTATTTAAAGATGTTTGGGGAAGTCTGACTACTGTGTGGGCACTAACCTCAGTGCAGCCAGTGAAAAGGCCATCCTGGAATGATAAATGAAGCAGCAAAGCAAAAGCTGGTGTGGTGCATTAGTCTGGGGATTGATAGGGGTTGTGAAAACCTCTCCACAATCCCTTGTAGAGGAGAGAGTGACCATTAGGTGCTGGTTTCTGTGGGGAGGACATTTTCCTCTGCAGGGCTGTAGTCCTCTGCTGTTGTAGTCCAGTCAAGTAGAGAAACTGGTTTTCTGTGCTGTTCAATTTCCAAGGCATGCTGAGGAAATAATAGTGCAGTCTGGGGAGAAAACTCTATCCTCTGTTGTTGGCAGAGGTACATAACTTACAGCTCTAAGTACCAGAGGATGTTCCTTGGCTGTATTTGTTGCTACTGCTGCCAAAGCTCATTGAATAGTAAGTAGCAGAGTCATGGAATCCCAGAACAGTTTGGGTGGGAAAGGACCTTGAAGATTATCCAGTTCTAACCTGGCCTTGGACACTTCCAGGGATGGAACAGCCACAGCTTCTCTGGGCAGCCTGTGCCAGGGTCTCACCACACTCACAGGAAAGAATTTATCCTAAAATCTGGTCTAAACCTATGTTATGCCTGGGAAGGCTGACCTGGGAACAGAGACTAGGTAGAATAAAAGGATAAAAGGGATTTATTGGAAGGATCCAGCCTGGGCAGTGCAGGAACCCCTTGGGGCTGCACCCAAGTCAAACCCACAAATGGGCACAAAATGGATCCNATGTGAAGCCCAGAACTGCACACTAAACCAGCACAGAATCTGAAAAATATAAAAGCTAAAACTTAAGGCATCATACTCTCTTTCAACTTAAACTATTATCCCTTTTCCTCTCACTCAGACTGTTTTAAGTATCATGTCTCATCTTTCCTGTAAGTTCCTTTCAGGAATTTGAAGGGGCAGTTAGATCACCCCAAAGCTTCTCTTCTCCAGGCTGAACAAGCCCAACTCCCTCAGCTTTTCCTCATAGCAGAGGTGCTCCATCCCCCTGATGAACTTGGTGGTGTCTCCTGGGTCCAGTCTAACAGCTCCATGGCCCTGTGTTACACAGGGCTCACAGGTCAGTTTTGGGAGCATCTCTGTTTTCCTAATTTCCAGAAGATGTGCTTGGCTCTGTGGGATAATTGTGGCAGTCAGCTGTGGAAAGTGGCAGGATCCACACCAAAGCCCGGGCTGACCATTTAGCATTCAGGCCAGCTCTCCTCATTAGTGCCAGAAGGATTGTACCTGGAGTACAGCATATTAGAGCCCATTTGCATGGAAACTGAAACCACTGAATTTTTATCAGTGCCTCGTTAATCCAAATGTTCTGTAAAACTCACTTTTATTGATTGAGTTTAGGGCATTACGATTGGGAATTTCTCTGAGGCAGGTGAGGCTTTCACACTCAGCAATGGAGGGATGATTATCAGCAAAGAAAGGAAAAGTGGGGAAAGTGAAGAAATGAAGTTACAGTGGAAATGGAAAATATATTTAAATCTGTTAAAGAAATGTATAAAGATGTCTCTAAGATTAAAATCATGGGTTTCTCTTTTCTGTGGGTGTCAACTGGTCATGACAGGCAGCTACTAAATGACTAGAGAGTCCTCACTGACTCTGCTTGTGCTTATAGATAGGATTTGAGCCTGTCTTAGTTTTCAGAGATAGTATTGTGAGGTTTTGGTTGTCAGATTTACAGTTTTCATGTAAATTTAATTTGCATATTAAGAAAAAAAAAGTTGGTTAGTGATGATCTGGACAGTGGCAAACTACAGAACAGCTTTGAACCCTCTCTGTCCCCATGAAACCAGGCAGTGCTCAGGTCTGGCCTGTCCCAGATTGCTCAGAAATACAGATTTTGTCCCATTTTCCTGCCTCCCACAGCTGTGTCAGCGTGTGCAGCCACATTCCTTTTAGAGCTGGGACTGCACCGACCCTCCTATGAGCTTCCAAGCAAATTGTTTCAGTATCCACAGGGAACCAGAACAATTTTTATGGCAAAAAAGCATCACCTGGCTGAGTTAGAGGATTAGTGGAAATGTAACCTGTCCTTTAACATGTCCATTTTGGACTCTGACCTTAGAATAGGGGAAAAACTGAATGGGTTTCTGCCTCACAGAGTTCATGAAAGGATAATCCATGAACTCAAGGTGGCATGAAAACAAGAAATGGAATTCCATTCAGCATCTGAATGGCTTTCCCTGACTGTTTTACATAAATACTGGAAAATCTCATGTTATCCCAGCCCCTAGATTTGTGCTTAAGGGGTCTTTTTCCAAGTTGTATTGGAACCCTTTTTTTGTCTTGGTTGAAAGTAAGGCTTAGACCATAACAACACAAAGTTGTTTCAGTTCCAAGCAGAGTTCAGTGGCAAGAGAAATAAAAAACTGTAGGTAATTGGTGTAATGTTATCTCATCAAATAATTAGGGTAAATGTGCAATCCAATTTCTGCTGTACCACAGCTTACTCCTCATGTGCAGCAATGTATTTATGTGTAATGATGTTATTAAGTTGTTGTGCACACTGAGTGGAAATTGAAGAGTGTTCACATCCTAAATGCATCTACATTTCAAAGTTTAATAGACTGACTGCTTTTAGTTGAAATGCCTAAACATGAGTCATTAAAATATTATAAATTAGTAACTGGCACTGGAGGTGACAACACTCAGTTCCCACACCACATTCACAGTGATCCATCACCACTTGGATTCAATTCCCTTGACTGCAATTAATCAGAAATCAACTCCCACCATTCTGGTGAAGTTAACCAAGCTATTTTAGTTGATATTTTCAGGGCCACATTTCTTCATGTAGCAAATATTGCCACTTTTCCCATCTGCCCACTTGGGCAGCCAGGGAGGATGAGGCTGAAAAAACTGCCAGGGGACCTTACTGATAGCAGATTATCTGGAAATAAAAATAAAAGATAAATGGGGCATGACATAAAATATTTAAAAGATCTCTAAAACAGCCAAAACTGTTTGAAATCCAGACATTTTTCTGAAATAATATCTATTCACCTATTTGGGTAAAGCATATTTCCATGTTAGTGGAGCTCTTCAAATTATGCAGGGTTTTTTTCTCATTGACTTTTCTCTTTCAGTGTGATAAACATTTATTTCATGAACCCAATTTTCTCTGAAGTTAGTGGCAAATACTTCTGCACGAAACATATGAAGAAACCATTAGTCTGAAGACTTAAAGAGCCATTAGTTAAAGTACATAGAACTGCACTAATAAATAGATACCAGATCCATCTTTAGTGTAAACCACAAGAACATTCATAGTGTGGGCTCCGTTTCAAAATTAATGGGTTTTTCATTGCTTTGTAAAAAAGCAGTTAATGACCTGGCTTTGATCAGTTTTCTATAGACATAAAATGAACTGGCACTGAATGGAGAGGTGTAAAATCAGAACTTTTGTTGTTGAGTTCCAGATTCTCTAAGGATGAAAAATGAGCTAAATGTACTATCATGGTCACTCTGAATTTAATTGTAAAATTCACTTTGCATTCAGGGGAGCAGAGTTTAACAGCATGGCAGTGTTGGTAAACATGTCATTCCACAAAGCCCTCTTATAAAGATTATATGACAACCTTTTCCAATTAAATCCAACACAGAAAAACTAGATTTGTGTGTATGCAGGGAGAAATTATTGCTTTGCAATATCCATCCTATTCAAGTCTACTTGGACAGAGCCATTCAAATCTTAGCCCCTACTCCTGTACAGGGTAATGTGCTGGTGGTTTTACTAAACTGATCTAAACCTCTGGTGCCTACAAATCCAGAATTATCAAGAATTATTAGGAATTACCAGCAGCCAATCCGTGGGATTCCCATACTTTGTGCTTCCATCCAGTGCAGACAGCTGGGCTGGTGGATTTCTGGGATGGAAACTGCTTGGCTTGGTTTGATTTTGGGAGGCTTCATTTTTCCAAAGCACATGCCATGGGTGCTGTAATTAATCCCTAATCTCCCTGATTCTCCATAAAAGCAGGACTTGCACACAAGCAATAAAAGATATTTATGTGAGCACCACAAGCAGGCAGTTATTTCTTGGGAAAAGGTACTTGTAGACAGATTTAGTGATTCCATCAATAAACACTCAGAGGGAGCAAGCCAGAGGAGCCCTTGATTGACAGAGCTCTCCTTTCTCTCATCCTGATGAGGCTGGGCCAGTGAGGGGTCTGACCAGCAGGTCAAATATATGTTAGGGGCAAAAATTGACAAAGAATATGCTAGAAAAAGTGATTTTCCTGCTGTGTGCAGCCATTTTCGGCACCCTGGGTGGATTGTTATTTGTGTGTAATGGAACAGCTGGGGACAGCAGGGCTGGAAAACAGGGTCAGGTTCTCTGTGGAGGTAAAACACTGACACTCTATTGAAGAGGGGGAGTTGCCTTCTTGGTTATTTCAGTGCTTTATTTTGCTTCATTTTGTTTTATTTTTGGCCAGACAACTACCTGGTGCAGTCTGAGCATTTCTGAGTCTGACTGAGCTCTCTGTCCTCCTTCCCCCATTAATAATTTGTGAAATCCCCCTGGAGACTCCATCCACAGCCTGAACACAGCATCTCCTTACCTGCAGAGGTGATGAACCCATGGCTTATTTTAAGTTTCTAGAAACAGGGCTTCTTTTCATTCACTGCTGTTTGCTGCTTCTTTCTGAGTGATTTTGGTGCAGGAGAAAGATGTGATAAATGAGCAACTTCAGTGCACTTCAGGATACATTTCTTGGGCCATTGCAACCCTTCTCCTGAGGCACAGCTGAGGGATTCTGACGTTATGTCCATAAAGTATCCAACATATGCCTCTGTAGCTGAACATATGGCCCCACTGTGCTGTTCCCTGGGAATCCTGATGCTGCTGGGACATGAAGCAGTCTTCTGCAGAAATGGTTTGCTAAGTCCAAGTTTGCCTTTTCCTGTGCAGCTTCACAGAGGGGGCCTGCCCTGACACCAGAGTTTCACCCAAGCGTGGGTGCTGGGAGGGTCTAAAGCTCAACAGCTTCACCTCAGCTCCAGTCTTCTCTTGCTGTCAGAGACTTTACAGCTGACCTGCAGAAAGCACCCTGCCTCTGATGGGCTGCACAGAGCCCAAGAGAGGAGGTTGTTACAGAGGTCTTTGAACACAAAGTGCACCACTCCTTAGACAAACAGTGCAATTTCGGAGAAAGCAACACAATCTTTCACTTTCATTCATCTCAAATAACACTGCTACATCTTGAAGTGTTCCAGAAATCTCTTCCACTATATTGTCAACCTTAGAAAGTTTTTACACATGCCACTCACCAGCCTTTTTTCTTTTTTTTCCTGACAATTTGCAGATTTCTGTTTTTCTTTTATCCTCATTTTGGTTCTTTTATGTTCCTAACTCCCTGCATTTTAGGGATGAAGTGGAACCTTTTTGTATAGCTATTATTTAAGAAGTCTCTCTAGTGGTGTAATTTAATATTGTCTGAGGTTAGTTATAAGTAAAGACTAACAGTAATGTTATTGACAACAGTCAATAGACTGAAACAGTCAAAGGAGCTCCTCATTGTTAGATGTGGGGGGTATTTTCTTTACTTCCTGCAGGAGAGTAGCTGCAATCTGTTACTAAATGGGAGCACGTGGATTGCACTCAGGTAAGGTGCACCTTGGGTAACTGTTATCCTGTTTAAAATAGAAATAAGTTTTCAAATAGCTGTGAAGAGTAAAGGATAGAGGCAGGGATAATTGGGGGAAAAGAAGGACTTTGAGGGAAATACAGCAAAAAAAGCCATGTGTGAGAAGGACACAGAGTATGAGGGGCAGTGGGTGTTTGGGTGAGAAAACAACATCTGCACATCACTTACTCTGACGTTCTTGCTTGGCTGCAGGGAGCTGGTCTGAGCTGGTTTTACAGGTAATTCACCTGCTGCACAAGTGGAAAGCACAGCAATGTGCTCAGCAACTCTGAGCAAATGTCTGCCTTACCCAGAGCAGAAGTATGCCATCTAGCTCACTGCTAAATACCCAAAAGTCAAATAGTTCTGCTTCTCAAGGCCCACAGTGCACAGACCTAGCAGGGAACTTAAAATTCACAGAAATAGAAGGATCAGGTTGTTTCCCTATAGCTCCCTCAGGCTCCACAGCATTGCTTGTCCTGGACTGAAGGTTCTTAATGCCACAGACTTAACTTGGAGATTTGGGCATCTCAGCAGGTGCCAGGATGAGTCTCTCAGTGCTCTGCCTGATGACAGCCCCTGGAATTGTCATTTCACCTGCTGAAGTGTCCTTTGGGGTGACCCAGAGACACATTTGGACAGCCTGGGAATGATCCCAGGGGAGCTGTTCTTCAATTAAATCACTCTACAGAAGCTAGCAAATAATTGGAGTCATGCAATTCAACTTGCATGTTCAGCAATAGCTTTTTCCTGTGAAAAAGAAGAGTGTTGTTCTGTACCCATTTTCCCTACCTCTTCTAATCTTATTTCCTGTTGAACAAACAACACCAGAAAAAAAAGAAAAAATAAACCAAAACCAAAAACCAAAGTTTGCATTCCTTCATTTAACTGATGAAAAATCTGGAATCTGGCCACAGCTACCAAGCTTTGAATGTTGTCTTATATGTGTTGCTATAAATTCCAGATAAACAAAGTTAGAAGCCATATAGGACATTCTGAAAAAAATTGAATACTTCTGAAGTAAGACCATGTATTTCCTCACATATTGGCATGCACAAACATGGAAAAAACATAACCAAAAACCCCTATTATTGACCTATATACATTTTTAAGCATATTTATACTTTATTATAGCCCTGTGGAGTGTGATTGATGATTTTCCATGTGACTGATAATAATGCAAATGCTTTTTGTCATGAGCTTAGAACCCCAGTTTTAGATAAACATGACCCATTCAGTAGGAGATGGATTGTCCGCAGTTCAGACTGAAAGCTGGAGGTGCATCACATCTCTCACTCTCAGCTTTCCACTGGCTTCAGAGGAGTTTAAGAAACTGAAAAAACTGAAAAATTCCATTTTTAGAGTTGGGCTTCTATTGCATGTTTTTATTTCCCTTCAGACTTGTTGTTTTGACACAGTTATGGCTTTTTCTGTAGCCCTGGGCTACTTTTTAGGTCTTTTCCTCCTAGGTAATACTTTTAATTTTGCTTGTGTGTCATTCACTCCTAGTAAGTGATGGAAGGTTCTGCCAGAGATGGTGTTGGCTCCGTTCTGAGCTGCAGCCAGTTTCTGACTTGCTCTGCATTGCTTTTTTCTTATAGCAGTGCAAAAGAGGAAATCTTGCAAATACATTTTGAAAGCTTTAAAGGAGTTCTTGATAACAGCAGAGTCATCGTTAAATGAAAACATTTCTATTTATTGTATGCAAGTGCAGTCGTGTTGTTTGTGGCCTTCGCACCCAATGAGCAAGAAATCCATTGTACTTGTACTTTTAATTTTGCATCTCTGTGAGCAGTGTCCTCCCTGGGGGCTTGCAGAGGAAACCTGAAGCATAATCTTGATTTCAGCTGCAATGCAGGACTCCAGCTGCTCCTGGTGAGCGTGCGCGCGACCTTCACGTACACGTTGGCTTTTGTTGGACTTCTGAAGACTCCTTTTGGAGCTTTTTTCGCCTGCTGGCTACAGAACAAAACCTAGAAGGCTTAAGAATATGAAAGAACCATCACTTTCATTAGAGGAGGGGATATTCCATCCCCTTCTTAGGAAAAAAATGTCTCACTCCCAGAGGTGCCTTAAGTTTGAGTTTTTATGCTGTTCAGATTCTGTGCTGGTTCAGTGTGTAGTTCTGGGCTTCACATGAAGGCTTGAGAAGCTCTCTTCACAGAGTAGGGACACAAAACAATTCCTTTCTACCTTGGCACCAAGGACAAATTTTAGGCCAAGGGTAAAAGCAACAGTGAGGGAAGACAGGGAACAAGGAGGATGGAGCTTCATCACCTGGAGCTGCAATTGGACAATTCACTCCAATCTGCTGATGGACCCAAACCTATCAAAGTGTGAGGCCTCGTGCCTGGGATCCATTTTGTGTTCATTTGTGGGTTTGACTTGGGTGCAGCCCCAAGGGGTTCCTGCCCTGCCCAGGCTGGATCCTTGCAATAAATCCCTTTTATCCTTTTATTCTACCCAGTCTCTGTTTCCAGGTCAGCCTTCCCAGGCATCAGTGCTCCTTGGAATGGTGATTTTGTGTGAGCCATATCTGCAGCTGGAGTGGGAAGCAGTGCCTGGACTATGCAAGCAGAAAATCCTAAAAGAAAAGAACCCCCATGTTTAATCTTGCCACAGTTCATTCCTGAGATTTTTGGAGCTGTTGCTCACACCATCTCTTCAGCACGAGAGGAAGCGCTGAGGGGCTTCCTTCCATCACTGGAATGTGCCTCCCCAAGAGGCCTCTCAGGGTGTTTGTGCTGTGCTGTCACACAGCAGAGCACCATTTATTTGTGCTGTCCTCACACGGGGCACCATTTACTGAGGTTTAGAGAGAGACAGGGCGGCTGAGAGGCTTTGTAAAGGAATATTTATTGGACAACCAGTATCAGTAAAGGTGTCACATGTGTCAGAAGCCGAGCTGATTCAAGTTACACAGGCTTTGAAGTGCTTCTTAGCCAATCAACTATTTCCACAAAGCTTACTAACAACTTTTACACCAGTCATCAGCTGCTTTGTTTTACATAGCCCTAAGGCAATGTGTCTTTTTTTATCTAATTATATATACTACACAAACTAACATTGATACATCTTGAACTTCTCACTAACTCTTTAACAAGTTATATTGTTACTTTAACATCTTCTACTTTCTTAACAAACTTTTGTTAACAAAAGCCATATTTCTTCTTGCTTAAGGCATATTTCTACTGTAACTATAAAGTCCCATTTTACTTTTTGTCCGTGTAACCATTACTGCAGCTCTCCCAGCCTTCTCCAAGGTCTCAAGTCAAACGTTGTATCCATCTCAATCTCTGAGCCTGCATGCACAGGGCTCTGAGAGTTTTCTGTACTGCAATTCTGACAGTCCCACTGCCTGGTGACACCCTGGCTGTGCTCCCTGCCCTGTGCTCCACTGCTGAATTCCATCACCGAGGGGGATCCGAGTGATCTGTCCCTTGGAAACAGCTCCTGACCTTGAGGGGGGTAATTTAATAACATCCTAGGGCAGAGGCTGGGAGAGAGCTCTTTCTTTCATGCTTATACATTTCCAATGTTTACTTTTTCTCATCTTTTCACCAATTTTTTTTTTCTCTTTTTAATTAGACAACATATTCACTGGTGGTCATCACTATTAATTTGTCTCTATCAAACACTGCCAATACTCAACACCTAATTCCTTTTCTTATTTTTGAACTCCTTAAAACCCCAGAGGATGAGATCAGGCAGTTCCTTAGGGGACAGCCAGAATCTGTAGTGAATGAAAAACTCGTGTATTTCATCTGTCAATGAAGTTAATCAGATGTTGATCTTCAGTGAGAATGTGACAAACTGGGATATGTGAGGACAAAGGCATTGGGGTGGGTTGGTGTAGGATGACTTGGCATGGATTAAAAATGGATTTAATATTTGGTGCTCCCTTAAGTTGTAATTGTGCTACTGCTGTGCACTTAAGCCTGAACAGAGGCGTGTGACCAGTCCCATGGATTTCAGTAGATTGATTTTGTGACAGAAGTCAAGTACATTCATTTTGGAAGGATCCAGAGCTTTATTTAGGATTCTCTTGGAAAAAACAAGCAGGCAAGCAAAGTGTTAGTAGTCATCTGCTGCAATATTTCCAGCAAAATTTATTTGGGTGCGGAGAGAGTAAATATTTTGCTCACAATACCATGCAGGCTCAGATGTGCAAACACAGCCATCCTGTTGAGTTATGCTTTCAGGGCTGTACACATAAATAATAACAATTCAGCCAAGGTTTCAAAGCTCTTCACAAAGGCAGGGAAGCATTATCTTCATTTAGAGATGGAAAGGACTTTAGATAAGGTGCCCGAGGTCACAAAATAACTGTATTAGATTTGAAACCTGAGCTTACTGTCAACCAGAATTGAAATGTAATTGTCTCTGTTCAATTGTAACTTGATTTCATCTGTAGATTAATGTTCAGATTTAATGGGTAAGAAGGTCAAATCTTTCTAACAGAAACAGTTTTAGTCAAATTCACAGTCTTTATCTAAGGCTCATTTTTAATCACTTACAATTTATAGCTCCACTAATTGTGACTAATTACACCACTGTGCTGTTAAGGTAACCTAATTTCTGTACAGATTTTTGATGTTCATGGTTTCCAGCTTTATTGCTGTCAATTGAAGCTCAGCTTGGACAAAAGTGGTGGAGATCTCAAATATTCCCCGTCACCAGGAAGCCTCTGGGATCTCAGGAATTGTGTCCTAGGACAGAGTGACTCTGTACTTTATAATGCCATGATGTATTTAAAAATGCTGCCTCAAGCATCATTTTTGAATTGTCACCTTTTGATCTCTCAGCATCTCTTGCTTCCTTGGAGCCCCATGAACCCACTTTGAGCAGTAGCAAACACAACACTGACTCCAAAGCACACGTGGGGCTGGAGTGGGATAATTTCATCTGATTACATTAATATTTTATTGGAAGCAGAGTGACAAAGTGGAGACTGATTGCAAACAGCACACAATCACTGACTGGAGAGAATCCTGCCACTCCACTGGCACTTCAGATGCTTTAAGGAGCCATTCCAAATCTGCAGGAAAATGGTTGAAACATTTTAATTCTGTAATTTAAATTGCATCACTCACTCAACGAACTATTTTGATTGTGATTATGAAAACACTGTGATATGCTTAGAAAAACCTTAGAAGACCTATACCAGTGTGTATTACTAATAGACTTGTATGTTTCCCTTATCATTTTCTCTGCCAGTAATTTATTTTAAACCAATGAAAATATGACTATTTTGTTTCAATTGCAGGGAATTTTTAGCTTGACTCAGCAGATTCTTTTCCCAGAGCCACATGAGGTAAGAGATTATTAATGACTTTTTCCTTATTATCCATTCCTCTGAAATGGTTACTTTAATTACGGCATCTTGATTTAATATATGTAAAAGCATTTTCTAACAGAAACCTGCACTATTTATAGAATGACTTTCACTGTTTCCTGAGATGCTGCAGTCAGGTCTTATTAGCAAAGTACAGCCTAATCCTCCAAGCATCTATCCACAGCTGTTCCCAGATTTAGCAGCTCAAAAATGCTGAATAATAAGGATGCTGCAAATGCTCACAGAATTTTGAAAGGATTGCTTTGGGTTAGTGTGATGCCTGTGAAAGTCTCAAGTGAATTGCTGCTTTCACTGACTCACAATGATGCAGAGTTGTGAGGCAAGGCTCAGAGCAGAGGGACAAACCTCTGTGCTCTGCTGTGCTGTGGGGATGTAGTTCAGTGTGTAAGTAAAACCAACAGCTGAACCCAAAACCCCCAATCCAAGGGGACAGGTGGAGAGTCAGCAATCCCAGGTGGAGTCTGTAGGGCAGAGGTTTGTATTCCAGCTCTCCCAGAGCCCATGGAGGTGGCAGGGGCTCTGCCAGGAGTGCAGCGTGGGTGAGCTCCCCAAGCTCCAGCACTGCTTCAGCCCCCAGCTCATGCAGATCCCTGGCCTCTTCTCTCTTTCCCTGGAGATCAAAGAATGCCTCAAGTGTCAGCCAGAAGTCTGAGCAGACATTTACAGTCCTCCAGATAAATTACTTTGACTTCCATAAGCAAATGCTTCAGAAAATTTGCTGCTCTTGCCTGAATCTGCCAGAGTTGAAACATTCTTATTATGGTGAAATTGCATTTTCTATGGTTTACAGGCTCTGTGAGAGGGAAATGTCTCCTGTCCACCAGAGTGGGAGGTAGAACTCTAAACACAGATAGAATAGGTATTTTCACTCTTTATTCTTGCAAAGGAAGTCCTCCTAACTTTGTGCTTCCCTCAGGAGGGTTGCTGATAAGTTTTACCATATCATGATGGTGAAATTCTCCATTAGTGTCACTATCCTCTGTTGCCTAAACCAGCAAGATTTTAGTTTGTTGTTTATACCTCCTTAAAGAATTGTCAAGTTTGTTGGAGTGTTTGCTGTGTTCTCTGCATCAGATCCTGAAAGAATTTCCTAGCAGGCCAGACCTGTAATTGATTTAATTTCTTGGACATTTTAAAAGAAATCCTGTCTGCACTTACATGAAGGATAAATATGGTTGAAAATAGGTAATAACTTTACTCCAAGGATGAAAAACACATTAAAATACAAAAGTTACAGATTTTCCTTGCAATACAGGGATAGATGATCAAAACTCTAGCAGGAGTGGAAAACTTCTACAGTTATTAAAAGATAGAAAGGGATAAGGAAGAGTAAAAATGCTTTATATCAGATTGGAAATTTGATTCATTCACTGGTGGGTCAAGAATCTAATCAGCTGCAGTATAAAAGCTTTACTGTCATACTGATATGAATATGTCCTCCCCTGAAATCTGAAATTTGTTACTTACTACGTGTTTTGATGTGTGTAGAAACTAGTTGTGTCTGTTGCAAAGTTGAGCAGTACTGAACCTAAATCTAAGTATTCCCCTCAGGAAGTATCCAGTCATCTTAATCATGTGCTTGAATTATGGATATGAGACTGTGGAGCCTGGAGATTATTGCTCAGGGACTGGCATCAGTGTAAGTGTATTATTAGGATGGATAAATGACACCCAGCAGTACAGTTAATGGCATCCCAGTTTGCCAGGTTCTGCCTTGTCTCCAAAGGCTGGGTTCAGGGCTTAGAGAGGCTGCAGTTCCAAAGTCTCCCCTTAAAGTCTGTTTTATAACAGGTCTGAACAATGTGTCAGCCTGAGATTGTTCCTTGTTCTTTCACAAGTTGCCCTCATCTCTTTTGTACATAAATGTTTATTTATATACAGCAGGAGACAAAAGCATTTCAGCTCCACACAGAGACAGACATGGAATATTCCCATGGATAATGGATTTCACAAATATTCCTTGCAATTGTAAAAGCTCTGTGGGACAAAACATGAAGAATTATGAATTATATCCATATCTTATATCTTATATCTTATATCTTATATCTTATATCTGTATCTACAAATATTATATCTACAAGATATATCTATATCTTAATAGTTTATCACCTACACAGGATCAGCTTGTTGACTGTTCTGGTCCTTTTTGGGTTGTACTTAACCTTTGGTTTTGTGGCTTTTACTGGTTTAAGATTTCCTGCTTCTGTCTCACAGATTAAAAACCTCCTGGCAGTTTTGTGTTGAAGTCATGTGAGTTTGGCAGTGTTGGAAAGAAACAACACAAATAAACAAAGAGCAAACAAAAAACATTTGGGGTGAAATTGGATTGAACTCCTTGCTGTCCTCCCTGGGTGAGGTCTTAGCTCTTGGTTGCTCTCCATGGCAGTGTTTAATCAAGCTCTGAGCTGGGGAACCTGCACAGGATACCACAGAGAATTGTTTTCATGGGAACTCAGTTTAATATCCTGTCAGTTTTGTTTATTATTTTAATAGAGAAGGATTTATTCTGTAGCCACAAACTTCACATTATATTTGCAATTGTAATATTATTTGAAAGTGGTGCTCTAAAAACTCATCATTTGGGAAGTTAATGGGAATGGTTCCAGCCAGCTGTACTGATACAAAAGTGTGTTTGCACCAAGAGTCTGGGGATACATGAGCACAACTGCACTGAGATGAGAATTCTCACTGAGCCCCATGCCCAGGAGTTTGGTCACAAGAGATGTGGCACCTCGTGTGTGCTTCACCTTTGTTTTCAGCCAGTCTCTGATCAGGACATGGAGTTCATAATACATAATTTATGTGATTGTTTACTCTGTGAGGCAGCAGTAGCAGTGCATCATTTGCAAGTGGTCTATAGATAGAAACACCTTTGCATGAATTAGTGGTCAAATAAGCAGTATTTGTTCAAATCAGCTCATGAAGAATTAACAAAGAAAACCCAAGATGCCAGATGAATCCTTTTAACACCCTACTGCAAGCAGTTCCCCCATCTCTGTATTTATGATTTCATTGCTGTGTTGTCAGTATCCTATTGCATGAAAAGCCATAATACTTTTTTTGTGGAATCCATGGTTTTATTTCTAGGAAAATAATCTCCACTACAAGGCTCACAGATGTCTGGAGCTATTTGATTCCATTTCTCTTGGCAGAAGCACCCCTGGTTTTTTGTGCAGGAGGAGGGAACAGGCAGTGCTGGGAATGCAACTTACTTTGCCTCTTTTCCTGTAGGATTGACACAATTTGTTAGTTACAGCATGATTGCATTATAACATCCTGCACTGCTCTAACTTATTTATTAAGTCACACCTAATTAGAAACATGGAAGCATTTCATCTTGGTGGAGATGTTCTCATGTTGCCTAACACTGTGCAAGGTGCCAGAACCCTTGTTCTGCCATGGCCATGGGTGCTGGGGCATGGAGATCACAGAATCCCAGAATCCCTGGGCTGGAAGAGACCTTCAAGATCCTCGAATCCAACCCGTGCCCAACTCCTCACCTAATCCCTGGCACCCAGTGCCACATCCAGGCTTTGTTAAACACATCAGGGACAGTGACTGCAGCACTCCCCAGGCAGCCATTCCAGAACTTTATCACCCTCTCTGTGAAGAACTCCTTCCTAACATCCAACCTGTATTTCCCTTGGTGCAGCCTGAGGCTGTGTCCCCTGGTTCTGTCAGCTCCTGGAGAAAGAGCCCAGTCCCAGCTGAGCACAGCCACCCTGCAGGGAGCTGTGGAGAGTGCTGAGCTCACCCCTGAGTCTCCTTTTCTCCAGGCTGAACAGCCCCAGCTCCCTCAGTGGTTCCTCACAGGGTTTGTGTTCCCAGCCCCTCTCCAGCCTCTGGATGTGCTCAAGGCTCTCAAAGTCCTTCCCAAACTGAGGGGCCAGAGCTGGGCACAGCACTCCAGGTGTGGCCTCCCAGGTGCTGAGTACAGGGGCAGAGTGACCTCCCTGCTCCTGCTGGCCACACTGTTCCTCATGCAGGCCAGGAGACATTGGCCTTCCTGGCTGAAGACTGATGTGAGCCCTCTGCAGCCATCCTGCTCCACTGTCCTCCTGCCAGGAGGCTCTGTGGCTGCAGGAGGTGCCCAGGTGTCCCTGGCAGTGCCCAGGCAGTGCTGGGTGACCTCAGCTGCAGCCCCCAGGGAGGTGCCTGCTGTCAGGAAAATGAAGCCACAAACATCAGAGGTTTATGTCCTAAAAGGAGACAGAGGAGTCCTTTTACTTTATTCAAATAAAGGGAGAGGCCATGGGGCATTCCCCTGAGATCTCTCAAAATTTTGGAGGATGCAGCCTCCCTTTTTATCCCAATTTCCAGGCTCCATTTCCCTCTCTCTTTCCCCATTGGCTGAGGTAGTTGAGAGGTCCAGACTTCCTGGAATGCCTGGTACTTGAGATTCCCTTCTAATGTATAACCCTCCCTTTTCATTTTTAATTCTTAAGGAATTTGTGTTTTTCCCCATTGTTTCTTTCATCTTTCAATATCCAATTTCATATATCAGCAACCTTACAGTTTGTTTGCAAATATCTTTTTTCCATTCATCAATCAGCAGAATCCTTCCCATTGTTTCTTTTATCTCTCAGTGCTAGTTTTATCTACCAGCAGAGCCACAGCTTGTTTGTAAAGACAAATCCCTCATTCCTCTCACTGGGGAAGGGGTGCGAGGCTCTGCTGGGCACAAGAGAAGGGATTCTGGGCTGTCACCACAAGGGGCTTGTGGAAAGGCAGGAGTCACTGCAGAGCTCCCTGGCAGCAAAGCCCTGGGGAAGGATGTGGGGGAGGCAGGGCTGGTGGGGAGGCTTTGATGGGCTGCTGAGCTAATCAGCCCATCGGCTGCTGCAAAGGCCGTGTCACGGGGCTGACACAAACCTCCTCCTCCACCGTGCTCTTGTGAGAATGCTGTCAAACCCCAGCTCAACCCTGTACTATTTTAGCACGTGTACGAGCAGCAGATATTCTCACAGCACATCCCACAGAACTTTCCCCTCACTCCTGTACAGAGTGCAGGGTCTTCCCTGTGTGTTAGAGTTGACACCGTTCGTGAGGACACGACGCCATGTGCTGTGGGAGGCTTCCCACAGGTCAGACACCCAAAAGGGCTCGGTTCTGCTGGCTCTCACAGCCTCTGGAGCTGGACAGGCCCACTGGAGCCAGCTGTGGGCACTGGGCTCTCCTCAGAGCACCCTGCAGCCCATGCCCAGTGCTGGCAGCCTCTGCAGTCCTGTGGGTGACCCTCAGCCACACCGACCCTTCTCCCCACCCTGACCCCCAGCAGGGTGATGGTCACCCTGCCCCAGCCTGTCCAGCCAGGATCTCTCAGGATCAGCCCTTCTCCTCATGCCCGCCTGAGGCCTGAACCTGCTCTGCAGGGAGCCCGAGGGCTGAGGGCAGCAGCTCCCTGGGGACCTGAGCAGGTGTTTTTCCTTCTCCTCTGCTCTCTCTCTGTGAGCACAGGCGATGCAACCGTGCTTAACCTCTCCCAGCCAAAGGCTGCATGTCTCTGGGATTTTCCAGGGCTAATACCGCTCCAGAAATCATATTATATGAGATAATAATCTCTGAGATAAGAGATGTTAATAACATATTCTGTGAAACTGATGTTCCATTTCCACTCTGTTTTCAGTGGAAACCAAATGCATCCCATTAAACCCAATGAGAACTGTAGCCAGCTGCCTTGACAGGGCATGTTAGAAATACAGCTTATTTTTCCCCTCCTCAAATGCACAGAAGGTTTATTGATAATATTTTCTGTTAGCCTAAAGCATCTTTTTTAGAAACAAGTGTCTCTCTTGTGGCTCTTTATCGGTGTCACTTCAAGCTGAAATGTTTGCAGAGCAGACCAGGAGTGCTTTCTAACCCACTTTGTGTAGATTTAAATGTATATATTATTCAGGGCAATAGGGGATCAGACTCAGTGGAGTATCTTCAGGAATAATTGAAAGCAGGACTTGTTCCTGGTACTTTGTAAATAGTAGCAATAACTCTTCACGTTTCACACACTATTTGAGCTTTTAAAATTCTGCTGTGCCATTCTGTGGCCAGGAGTGAAGAGTGAAATCCTTTCAGATCTCTTGTGATTTAGCAGACAGCTTTAAGGAGTAAATCTGAGATAAAGAGGAATAATTAACTTTTTCAGAAGTCACTTACAGCCAGGAGGATTTTCTTACTTTTAATCTTTCAAATTGACCATGAACCTTGCATTCATTCTGTATTGTATAAAATTATGTGATACAATATTTAAGTAGGTAGAACTGCAGTGTGGACAAAATGAAGTGTGGAAAGTGTTTTGAAGGAGATAGAAGCAAGTAAATGTGAAGTATATGAAAAACCTAATCAATAAGATAACAATTTCAAAATAAAAACATTAGCTGCTAGAGAGTCCAATAAATCCCATCAGTTGTGTGGAGCAGCACCATTGGATTAAATTATAGAGTGGTGAGAAGCAGAACACATCAAACACAAATAGTCTCTCCCTCGGGTTTCTTTTGGTTTGTAGTTGAAGGTGCAGGAATTGCTTTTCCCAGCAGGATGGGGAGGAGGAGGAAAGGAGCACGTGTAGCAATCACAGCACAGCACAGCCTGAGCAGTGTCACAGGGTTACAAATGTCACACTCTGCCGTGGCAAACGAGCCTCTGTCACACCCTTAAAGAGCTCCTGTGACCTATCCTAATGCACAAATTATGGTTGTTGTCACGTCTTATTACTATTATCTCGTGGAAGATTGAAATGTTTTACTCTCTGATAGCAAATTCCTAATAATTTACCTGCCTGAGACACAAAGAAATTAGGTAGAATGCCAGTTCTTTCTGGAGTTGTTTAATATTCCCTCAGTGGTATTTAATAGAGTTTGCTGCAGGGATGCATTTTGAAAATTCAGTGTATATCATTTCAGGACAAACTCTCTGGCTTTGGTTCGATCTAAAGCCCCCATGGCACCAGAGGAACCTGATGGAGGGGACAGACAGTGCAGCTTTTTGCCATTTGCCTGCACAGATCAGACTGGGATACTTTCAGTGAGGTGAGGAAGGGCTGTGAGGAAGGAGAGGAAGATGTGAGATTGGATATTGTCCTGCTCAGCCAGTGGTGAAGGTGTCATGGCAAAAATGGTGACAGCAGCACAGTGTCCCTCCCTGGAGGGTGGGTCGTGTGCCATGCCAGCAGAATTAGTTTTTGCAGCATTTTAAAACAAACCAAACACTAATTGCTTGTTTCAATCCTTCACTCAGTCAAACAAACAGGAAAGATGAAAAATAGAAATCCATAAGGTGGAGTTCAGCCAGCAGTGGCAGTTTTTATGTGGCTTGAAGGCAGGATGGGGATGCCCTCACCTGGGAGCAGTGTGTCTAGGATTATCCAAGCAAAAAGGCCTTGGAGGAAGCTGCTTGGTCGTGTTTTCCATACATTTGGAGGAAAATGCTCCACCACTGGCCTATTTGCTTGGACCCCTCCAGCAGGCAGGACACAGCTGAGTGAGGGTACACAGAGGAATTCTCATCTCCAGGGGAAAAGCCCATTCCAGGGTAGGGAGTGGAAGGAAAACTGCTGCAGTGCTGGGAACAGTGCACAGAATCAGTCAGTGAGGAGTTTTTTCTGGGCAGCTTTCTGAAGAGTATCAGAATATAAATCACACTGTCCAAAATTAATAGACTCCTCAAGCACTTCAGTTTATTAATGTTCCTGGCGATTCTGCAGAAGCTGAAGTAAGTTTGGTGAATTCCATCGTGCTTCTTAAGTGGAGAGAACACTTCCTAAGCAGTTTTATTGTCCCTTTAATGTCTGAACCTGAGACTGTTAGGGCTGCAAATTGATTTATAATGATGTGCTAAACTGGAGTAATTTCAGACATTTTATTAAGCCCTCTGTGGATGAAATGGAGACTTGCTGGGGCTGTGTTTTCTTTGAGCACACTCCTGTGCCTGTGCAGAACACGTGTGCAGCTCCTCAAGAAGTGAGGATGCAAACCATATGGTAGAGCCTGGGGTGCCAAAGTGCAGTTCTAACCTCTGAGTGAAAATTTAGATGTGTTACAGCAGTGTCTCCCAAAACACTGAGAAACTCTTCTGTGGTTTTAATGGATGGTATTTCTCATAGTGAAATGATCTGTCAGTAACTGTAGTGATTAAGTTACTGTTCCTAAAGAGCAGCAGTCTCACTTTATTCCATCTCCATATTTTCCTTCCTGTGGTTCCCAAAGACCATTTCCTTTGAGGTGGTGTTTGGTTAAGCTCATGTGATTGTATTTCTGGATATTTTTCTCTGTGATTACCTTTGGGACAGTTATTTTTTGACAAGATCTGTACATAAAGAAATGTTAATATCTAAATGTGGTTTCTCTTTGAAATTCATTTGAGGCTTTTCAGTTGTATTTTTCACAGTGTGCCAAGGAGACATGTTTAGGAATGTGCAGTTCTGTGGCTCTGCAGGATCTATTATTTGTATTACTCATTAACTGAATTGCAGGTTCTTTGGGGAAAGACATGTTTTGAGTCTTGGGTCACCATCTGTGAGGTGCTGGGGTACAGAGAGTAGAGCAGATGCAGTAAGAGGCACTGAACTGGAACAGGATGTGGAGAAATGCTCAGGTCAAACATTTAGTGATGCCCTTTAACATGAGAACTTGGCAATGCTCGACACTGAGGACATCTCTGGCAAACAGCTACTCTGAATTTAGCACAGAATCCTCCATAATACTGAATTCTCAAATGCAGTGTTAGTACTGTTTCTTCCACTTTTCTTTCCTTACAGCCATTTGAATACTGCTTTTGGTTTCCTCCTCAGTTTTGAAATCTGATTGTCTTTCCAGGCCAGTGTAATGCAGGCTGTCACCAGGATAATTAACAAAGCATGAGGGAAAATGTACAGATTTTTTTCAGTTACCTTTGCAACTGTGAAAAGCTAGTTTTCTTCCACTGCTTTTCCCAGTATCATAAGTGCTCCTCAATGTTCAATCAGTTATAATTGGACAAAAAATCAATGGATCCTCAGGATCAATGCCTTAGAAACCAAAGAAATCTAAAAATCACTCAACCTGGGATGGAAGATCCTAAAAAGAAGTAAAAGACAGTGCTACATATTCATGAGGTTTTACAGAAATGAATATCAGTGATGAAAAGTGTATTTGAGTTTAGAATGCCCATGTTCATTCATCTCCTTTCACAAACTCACAGGGCAGCACAGCAGCTTATCAGCTTTTTGGGAGCACAGTTCAGGGGAGAAGATGTTCTGTCTCTGAGCTGTCCATGGTTGCTTTTCAGAGGCTGTGAACAGATGCTGCATAGGTAGGACTCATCAGACAAACATTTAGAGCTCTGTCAACTCCATGATAACTAAGAAAAATCGATAAGGTTTGGGTTTTTTTCCTTCTCTCTCTTTCTCTCTAAAGGGATGCATGTTCTATTTTATTTCTTTTTTAAAAACTATCCTCACTGTGAAGAGTTTGACTTCACCATAGAGTTTTGGACAATCTAAGAGTTGGTTCCAGGAATGGTGGGTTGTCTGAGTTTAGGGGAAAAAAAAAAAAGCAATTCCCAGCAATCTGTTGAAATTTATTAGAGTTTTTGTTACAACAAGGCCATCAGCTGCTGCTCTGGGTGCCATGGAAACAGGCATTGCTGCAAACAGGGGAGGCTGCTTTCAATCCATTCCTATTTCAGCAAAAATAAAAGAAAGAAAATGGGGTTTTGTAGGCTGAGCTGTTTAAAGGAGTCTGTGCCCATGTCCTTAGCAGTGCCCTGGCAGAGGGACCAGGGACTGACAGACACCTCTGGCTGCTTCCAGTGTCATGGGACAGAAGTGGAGCAGCTCTCCACTGATCTCTCATCATAAATAAATGGCACAGAGGGATATGGCTGGTGAGCAGCCCACCCAGAGTGGAAGGGGAGGGGATTTCTTTTCTAATTCTAATTTGGACCACGATGCAGCTTGAACTCCAGGCTGGGCTTTCTGGAGCTAATCTGGGCCCAAACCAGTCAATTCCTGATGATCTTCATAGGAGAGAAGGAAGGGGCAGGAGAGCACTGACATCACCATGAACTCCTGCATTTGTTTCTCTGCTCAGATATCTCAACTTTAGTTCATTTTACGTGTTGCAGTGCAGACCCCTCTCCATATTCTTAGTAAATTATCGTAACAAGTAATTTCTGACTCCAAAAATAATCTGTGGGGATCAGCATAATGGTTTTCCCATTGGAAGCACAGTAAGTGCCTTGTGCAGCAGCAGGATTCAGAGAGCATCAGTTGGGATTGTTGTCATAGAGATCCTAGGATTGCTGCACTAAATGTATAAGAGTCCATGCAACAATTTTATGTGCTGAGTTTTATAGCTCTTGAATATCAGCTGGAGATTTTTTGAGTTTCCTCAGCTTTCCTTGCTGGGTGGGAGTGGGATTTTCCCTCAAAACTCAGAGAATGAAGTCAAAGAGATGAATGTGAGATTTTTGTAAGACCTGACACGTAAACAGTCATCTTAAAATATTGTGGAGTTGATAATGGTCACATCTTTCTATAAGATTCATGAAAAATCCAGATTTCTCTCTGAACTGCACATGTGGTTTTTTCCTTCATGTTATTCAGTAATACAGTAATTTATTATGCTTAAGCTAATGAGTTTCCAATTTCTTTACATTTGACTCATATTGTTTCTCTGTTTATGTGGAGATGAAGTCAACACATCCTTGCACTCCATGCTTTATCCATTTATTTCTATTTTCCATGATTTTCAAGGTATACTGGAAAATAATTTAAATAAATCGGCGCATAGAGCTGTATTACAAACCTTGAAGAAAACCTAAATAACTTTGGCAGGTCATAGAAAAAATATTTTTAAAGCTATTAACTGTCTGTCAAGTTGCCCACCACAGAGCCTTCAGCTGATTAGCTGCTTTCTGGCCCAGTGGAAATCAATTGCACAGAAAACCTTGAGAGCAAATCATTGGATGTAACATGGAAAACCTGATCTGTCTTAGGGTAGGGAGAGAGTTTCTGGAGAACAATAGCATTTATTTACTGATAACTGCCAGGATTGGCTGTTTAATTACATGTTGGCCCTGCCAAGCCTCAGTGTTTGTAAGGATAAAGATGTGGGTGAAGTGTGCTCTGAGGGGGAGCCTGGCTGTGCTTGGGGTTTCTGTCTAATAGCTGCTGCCTTTTCCAAACAGTCACAGAAGCAACACGCCAGGTTTGGCATAAAGATGGGCTTGGTGAAATACCCTGGGGTGCAGGAAAAGCTGTGATCACTTTTGTCTGTCTGCAAACGCTAAAGAGGGAAAAGAGAACCCCCTGGGGTGAGGATTTGCTGACTGGCATCTCCAGCTGGGCAGGAATTGGGTATTTATTCTGAGTTCCATCAACTGTCCCATAGTACAGAGGGACAGACACACAGGGATGGGCTCTCATCAGCCTTAGCTGGGAGGTAACAGAGTCCACCACAAGATCTTTTTTGTCCCAGGACAGGAGCTCTAAAACTGCTGTCACACCAAAGCCTGTCCCAGCCCCTTGGTGAGTGCAGAGCTGCAGTGGGAGCTGAGGCTGGGGCCCAGCATCCCTGGGCTATCCCTGGCCTTTCCCCACCCAGTGCATCACTGCACAAGACCAATAAATCACAAGCTGGCAGAGCTCTCTGCTGCCTGACACAACTTGTTTGTATCCATCTGAAATGCAGGATTGCACGGGGCAGTCCAGGCAATAGGTGAGGGGAGGCTCAGAAAGCCAAGGACTCTCGTTCCTTGTAAACACCATTACCAAACCCAGGGGGCTTGATGCTGCTTATTTGGGGTGGGAAGGAGCATGGATGGGGGACAGGGCATCTCTGGAAACAAGCTGGGGATCAGTTAGTTCTGGTCTCTTGGACAGCACCTGGATAGCATTGCTACACATCCCTTCCTGTTAGAAAGGGGCAACCCCTTCACTTGAATTTCATCTACCTGATTGTGTGAATATGTCATTTAAAAACTCTGGGTTTAGGAGATGTATTTTCCTGCAGGGAGTTTAAAGGAGATATTTCCTTTGCTTTTTCTTGTCTCTCTTTTCACTGCCAGGGACTGGGGTCACAGTAATGGGATGGCCAGGAGGGAGTAGCACAGAATCCATCTTTGATCCTACAGCAGCTGGGATGGAAGGGCTTGGGTTGTGTTCCCCATCCCCACAGCTCTTCTGGGCTAACACAAAATGCATAACTAAGCTCTGTCAATTATTTGAAAAGTCAAATAGCAATTAGAGGGGAGAAGAAAGAAGGATGAGAAGTCTTTGGCATGTTATCACTCTTCCTGCCAGGAGACAATTAAGCAAAGTGAGCAGCAGCTGTGGGGAGCCACCAGCCATCCTTCAGCATGGGATCACTGTCACTCACTGCAGATGCCATCCCCTTCCTCAGCTGGGATGTTCCATTTATTTCAATTACTGGAGCTGGGGAAATATTTGCTTGTTCCTTTGGTTTTACATCTCTCCTATACCTGAAGTTTCTGGTACTTGTCTCACCATTAATATTTCTTACCCACAGTGTGTCTTCTCCATCAGCGAAGGTCATTACCTATCAGCTCACACACCTAGAGAGGCATCATCCATCTCTCCAGGACAGTGTGAGGTACTCAGCCATACCTGTCTGTCTGACTCCTGTTTGTCTTGCCATCTGTCTTGTTCCCATGTGTAACATCTAATTAACACCCGTGGTAATTAATTATGCTGTGGTGTCTTTCCTATTACCTATTATTGGTGTCAGCGGGAATAAATCAGCACATTGAACACAAAGGGAATTGTGGTGTTCAGTGATGGAGAACATAAAAAATGCACTTACAGATTTTAAATATTCATAAAATAGAAGGTAAGGACCATAATTTTAATAGAATATATTGTATAGTGAATGAAACTACATTTTCCTACTTGTTAGTGGAGTACTAACAGGGTATTGTGTAGCTTTGTGAGGTCCCTGCACACACAGAAGACAGTTCAGTGATCAGTTCATGGCAACTGCCTTGGAGAAATAGTTGATCTGAATTGTTTTCAAGTTTAATTACTTGCAGGTTTTGACAGTGGTGTTTGGCCTTTTGAAATTGTCAATTTGAGAGGTATTGGTCCATAAGAAATTGTAGACTAAAGGTTGAATGCAATTATTCTCCATCGATAATCTCAGACCAAAACATTTGGCCATCAACATCATAGAACATGGTTTCTGCCACAGACTTCTTGGATGATCACAAATGGGAGTATTTCTGGTTTAAAAATCAGATTGATTTCTGCTTTTTTTGCAAAATAATTCACTTTAGTGATTAAACAGACCTTTGCTTTTAGGTCCCCCAGACATGTAGGGTGCCCCAGTGGCACCAAACCCATGCCCTGTGCATGTAACATCCAGGGAAGGTGAGTATTGATAGCAGCTGCCAGGAGATGGGCCCCAGAGGCAGAAAGAAGCACAGCCAGTGGCTGGAGGAGGAATTCCCACCCCCAGCTGTTTCCCTGTGCTCGCTGCTGCCCACAGACACCTTGTTTGGTTATTCCACACATGTTCGAGCCAGAAGCAATAGGCACTTTACCCTCTCAGATCTAAGAGATAACACAGGAACAGTTGCCTAAACCCTGTTATTTTGTCTGGGATGCTTTAACAGATCTTGAGGAAAACCTTGCCCTTCACTAGTGCTGTTAAGCTTTGCAAGAGAATACCAGGGAATGATTCCCAATTTTCAGTTTTCCAGAAGCTGAAGATATTTTACTGATTTAATTCCTATGCTGCTTACATTTTCATGCAGGATCAGGTTTCCCATTGTTGAGGGATATTTCTTTTCAGCTTGGGTCATTTTTTTTACAGAAAAAAAAGACTTTCTCATGCTGGGAGCTGTTTTATGAAAGAAAAACTACTTTTTTCACCATCAAGTTTTCCAATTCCTTTGCAAAGATGAATTAAATCTCAATCTGTTTCAATTACTTGGGGATTGTATTTCATTGTAACTAATCACATTTCATTATTTTTGTAGATTAAGCATAGAGACTGGCAGTGTGACTTCAGAACTCACTGACAATTCTACCTGCAGCTCTGGGTTTCTGAACTTGAGAGAAAAAGTGAAATGATTTTTTATTTGCTGCCCTGTGTTGCTTTGAATGCAAAATCTTGTCAGGGCAAGAGGCAGTGGATATAAATTGATTTTCAGGGAATTCCAGTCGTTGATTGCTAGGGTTTTTGGGGTTTTTTTGGTTGTTGGGCTTTTTTTTTTTTTTTTGTCCAACTCGACACAGTCCTAAGTAACCTGGCTGTGCTCTGGGAGATGCTTGGACTGCAGGATCACCAAAGACACCTTCCTACCTCAGCTTTTCCATGTCTCTGAATTATCATCAGGAAGAAGGTACAGAACTGCAAATGTCTGAACTCTGTGTTTACCACAGTACCCCTGCACCTACCTGAATAGCCAAAAATTATGAAGAACAAGGGAAGTAGTGGGGGAAATGTTCCCAGAATTGCCATTTGCTTTCTGCCCTGATGGAGTTCAGTGTTATTTTAATGTCACAAAAAAATGAGTGGAATATGATAAATGAGGTGCCTGTTTCAATGAGCTTACACACCCAGAAACAGATGCTGTCCATGCATTTCTTAAATGTGATTTCAAAGAATTGTATTGCTCTGCCTCAGAATTTACAATTAAGTGAGTGCAGAAAAAGTAGATAAATCAAAAAGGCAGTGATTGGGGCATAGCATGACACTTACTTTTTACATTTCATGCCTGACTATTATGTTTTTATTCCATCCTCTTTTGTCATATATGAATGTTAAAGGTAATTTTAATTCTGGCTGCAGCTTTCTGATGGGTCCCCTCTAGTTCTTTTTTATCCCCACCTTTTCCAAAGCCCTTTAAAACCTCTTACTAGAGCCTTTGCCTCATGTCTTTCCAAACTTTCTTGGCTGCTGTGTTGCCACCCAGAGAAAGGGAAAATTCATGGTTCAGGGAAAATTCAATTGTTATATGTACCGGTGGGTTACTTGTCCCAGAATTACTTCAATAACTAGCAGTGATTTATTTATTTTTTAGAAGAAAAATGATCTCCTGTTTTGTTTAAGTCATATGAAAGCAAAAGGAAAGATAAAATAGGAAGAGAAGGCAGTACTTCTTTTTGCTGATGATCCATTTGATGAATGTCTCTCTGAGGACCTGATTGAACTCGGTGTTATACCCCCCAAATGAAGATAAATCATTGGTGAAGGGTTTGTGGAGTACATGCCCAAAATCAATTATGCTCACATGGAGATCTATTAATCTATTTCTTCCTTTTCAGTCTACCCAGCCTATTTTAAATGGCTTTTTATCATTCCAAACACAGGTTGCCTTTTTTAAGGGGTGGTACAGTTCTGGTGGTTTGCATTAAAATCAGAGTTGAGCCTTATATGTGAGGAGCCTTTTCACCTCTTCCCTGTGCTCAGCCCAATTACCTTAACTCCGTTTTAAACCATTTCTCCCAACAAAATCTCTGAGTCACAGGGACACTGACCCTTTCTGCAGAGGTTTCCTAGGGTTTGTCACCTTTCCTTGTTGGTAACGCTGCAGCCTGGCAAAGATTCCTGTGTGAAAAAACAGACTCATGCATCTATAAGGAGGTACAGTTGGAAACACTGCAATGAAAAAAGAGATGTCCAGGAAATTGTCTCTACTGAATGTATTTCAGGGAAATCCAGTGGGGTTCAGAGGCAGAATGTATCAGATGCTCTCTCCATTCCCAGGGAAAGACAGTCTGATCACAGTGCATGCCACTAATCAAGGAAGATGAAAGGGACAGAGCAAGCATTGAAGAGAAGGTAAGTAACAGTTGGGAATTGAAAAATTTAAAATTTTGTCAGGTTTTAAATTGTGAGGCCACCTTGTGTTTCTCAACCAGAGACATGGTGAGCAGCTAACTCCAGTCCACTGCCTACCATCTAATATTTCTTCATGTTAGCAGTGTAAAAGGCTGTTGATCAGGCAGGTAGGCAAAGCATTCTGAATGAATCCCATATCCTAGCCCAGATAATTTTCATTCTGTCAGTGATTGCCTGGCATTAGAATGACCCACTGGTTCTGTCTCTAGACTGAAATATTGGCAGCTAACATGAAGAAATCGTGCCAGTGAATTCCACCACAGGACGGAAGCACTGGTTGGATTTGATGATCCCAAAGATCTTTTTCAACCTAAATTATTCAAAATGAATTCATGAAATGAGTGGTGTCCATGACTGTTTTTATGTGGCCAAAAGCATTGCTACGATTTGGTGTGGTGAACAGTGGCCCTTTGATGACACAAAAAGCAGTGTGATTTTTGTGACTGTACTTGTAAGTTCAAGGAGCTATGCACTAAAGCCTCTAAATCCCACATGAACATATTGCCTGGGAGAATGCCCTGAAAGACAGGAGGCACTCAGGCATCTTTGCACTTAAATTCCATGTTTTGCTCCAGGGCTGGATTTCCAGCTTGTAGCTGGAAGAACAGCTCTTCAGGGACAGAATTCTCTGCCTTGCGAAACAGTGTCTGTGTTAAGCAGCCCCAAAGATGGAGAAAAATCACCTTAATTTTAAAATCAGGTGCTTTACAGCTCTGCAGGTGGGCTTTCACTCAGACATGCTCCCAGACATCTGTCTGAGACTTCCGGGCTTGTCCAATAAAGTGTTTGAAATGCTGTTTTTTCTTTCAGTAGCTCTCTAGAGAATATCAAAAAGAGCTAAGAGGAAGCAACATGGAGAGTGCATCCAGCCCTGTGGCACTCCAGAACTGTGGCCCTTAGGAATTCTGCTGGCATGTACCATGTAGTTGCATTTGTAAAACGAGGGACCCTCACAGATCCCTCTTCTCTGCAGAAGTGAATTAACATCCTATCATAGACCCTTACCAATTATCTCAGCCCTGGGCTTGAGTGCAGAGTTCCTGTCAATAAAGCCTGATAAACAAATGCAATACTTAGAGTGCTTAAAAACACGGCATCAGTTTCGTGGCTGTGAATCTCATTGACTTTCTAAGCAGAATTGGACTTTTGCTGGTAATTCATTCAAAGCATGTAGCCAGTGTATAAATCCTTAGTTTTGTGGTAAAGCCCGTGCATGCAAAATTAAACTGGATGAAATCTAGAAGCCTGTGGGTGTTTTGGGTGAATTTACAGCTTTTATACTCAGCCTGTCTTCTGATGGAATTAATAAATGTTTGGGATTGTTGCAGCAACTCCTGTAACATATTGATTAGCAGTATATTGACAAAAATTGGGCTATGTTAACAAGAAACAACACAGTGATTGATAGGTTACAAAAGTTATACAAAGTGTGCAGACATGCTGGGGGAAGTGACACATCCCACACAGTCAATAATGATGGAAATTGGAGCAGAATTCTCCACCTCAGCCTTGATACCTCACAGAAGGTGATCTTTTAGGTAAGGAATAACTTTTTTTCATTCTGTTGTTGTTGTTATTGTTATCACTATTATTATTATCTGTTGAGTGTATTTTCTAGCCCCTAACCATCAGTGCTACAAAAGGGATCTTCTCAGATTGTATCATCAAGGCTTTCTGATTCCAGGTAAATCCAGTTTGGCAGAGCAAGCACTGAAACTGCTGCCAGCTCTCTTAATCTGGTTCAAGTCAAAATCATGTTTGACATCACTTCAGCATGACATGAGAAGGAAATCTGTTTTAAATATAGGGAGATGACTTCAGAATACATTCCATGAGCTTTATTTAGTGTTAAGATGTTTTGTTTTCCAAGTGAGTTGACATAGGAAAGGCATATTAGAGACAGACTATTTTCATGCCTCTTTCAATCTGTCAGATAAAATCCCAAAGATGGTTGTTGCTGTTAGATTTCTAGTTTGTTTTCTCAATTTGTGGATGCCATTCTAATTTAAAAAACCCTTTTTACAAATGTAAGAATTTAGCCCAACTATCAAACTTGTCCAGCTCCACTCCTTTTTTTAAATTTTTTACTTAGTGTAGGAAGAAAGGGGCAGAACCAACAGAAAGGAGCTGGAGCTTATAAGAGAAGGAGAAATAAAGGAACACCTTTTTTTAGCTGAAACCTGGCTTCAGAGAAGCATTTACTTTCTTAGCACTGCTTGGGTCTGAAAAGTTCTATTCATAGTAAATTCTGGGCCAAGAAAATGATTTTTAAAGCTCATTTGGCTTTTAAGGCCTATTTTTCATTTTCCGTTTGTTCTGTGCAAATACATATTTCCAGACCTTTGTAGGGAAGATTCTCATGTTCCCTATACCATCCCCCTTTACAGGTAAGTCACTAAGTGGACTTTTCCCCGAGGCAGAATCAAAAATGCTACAATACAGCCTTCAGTAATGACACTTGGTATCATACTTCCAGAACTCTTACCATTTTTGCTTTCACTGAGCAATTTTTTCATGTGGGTTTTCCCCTAAATCACTGCGAATGCAGCAACCACAAGACTCCACATGAGTGAGGGCAGAGAAGACCAATCCAAGGTGGCTCAGTGAAGACTTTAAAGGGAAGCTTCACTCTTCTGAGCCCTACTGAAGGACTGAAAATACTCTCACTGACTTAAGGAGAGTAGATCAAGGTCTAAGGATGGTCAGTGAATCATTTGCAAAGTGAGGATGGGAAATACTATCTGTACACTGAAAGGGCCTGCTGTATTGAAGGATAAAAGGGAAACAACCATGCAGACAATGGGTTTGCAACAAGAGAAACCACCAAAGCCTGCACACTTTCTTTTGTGTGGCTTTCTACTAGAAATAACATAAAATGCAGTGAACACAGCCCTCACACATAACTACACCTGGCTAACTCATGGCAGATATGGCATTGGCTACGTGTGAATTAATAAACCTACACTTAGTGGTCTCATGTAGCCATAGTCCTACCCAGTCCATCGGGGATATATGTACAAAAAAAATTTTAAAAGACTCGCACAGCCTCACAGCATTTCCTTGATCTTTTCCCCATTTTTGTTGAATCATTTCTGTCAGCTTACATGATGACAGTTCTCAGACATGGCAGTTGCTGCCTTTTATTCATTGCAGGAGTATTTAAGTGGCTGATCAGCCCTGAGTGTATGGCCAAGAGGACAGAGGGGCCTTTGGGGCATCTCGTCTTTCAGGGCTCACTAATTTCACAGGTCACTCCATCAGCCTGAGGTTCAGCTAGAGACAAAGGGGTTTGTCCTGCATTCGCTGAACTCGGTAAATCTTTTTGGACTGATCTGAAAGACAAGTTACACTTGAAAAACTTCTGTTGTGTCAAAGGGATGCAGCACTTGGTAGGTTTTTAGAGTTAATTTTAGTCAAAGTGGAAACTGGGAGTAAAGCAAGCAACTCTTCTGACATTTCGTGAAAGGATACTCTAGAAAACAGAATACTATCTCCCTCACGGTCAAAGGAAACAAATTGCATACTCTGGATTAAACATATGGAGGTGGTGCAAAGACTTTAATAAACTGTAGGGTAAGAACAGGTGAACAGAATCAAGGGGTTGATTGCAGCACGTGCAGTCCAGTAACTCCCCTCAGCTGTGGTGGAGCCCCACCTGCAGCGGGGGCCCTTCTCCGGCAGGCGGCATTCCCCCTCCGGCCGCCAAACAGGGCGGCGTCTGGCTCCTTTTGTAGGGTGTTCCCGTCCCCGGCTCCCCCGGGGCTGAGGGCTGAGGGCTGTCCCCTCCCCGGCTCCCCCGGGGCTGAGGGCTGAGGGCTCCCCCGTCCGTGGCTCCCCTCGGGGCTGAGGACGCTCCTCTGTGAGGGCAGGAGCCAGGTAAGCGCCTGAGGCGGCTTCGTGTGGGGGCCTGGTTTGGGCGGGAAAAGGGAGCTGTTATTCGGACTGGAGAAATTTGTCGCTTTTGTGAATTTGAGGGCTATGTGTGTTTATGCTTTACGAGGTTCATGAGGTTTAATTTTATATTCTGAGTATTTGAAAGTGCTGGGGTTTTGTGGGGTTTTTTTGTTGTTGTTGTTGTTTTTGCTATCAGGATTGATCTCCTGAAGTATTTCAATGAGGAACAATGTGTATTAAAAACTTGCTTTCTTGTGCAATACCCCTGAAAAAAGACAGCCCTTATGTAAGGGGGGGACTGTTTGTTTGTGGATTTTTGGGGGTTCTTTTCAGAAACGTTGGTAATGAGGGGCTGAGGGCTGTCCCCGGCTCCCCCGGGGCTGAGGACGCTCCTCTGTGAGGGCAGGAGCCAGGTAAGCGCCTGAGGGGGCTTCGTGTGGGGGCCTGGTTTGGGCGGGAAAAGGGAGCTGTTATTCGGACTGGAGAAATTTGTCGCTTTTGTGAATTTGAGAGTGGATAGGTTCATGCTTTGTGAAGTTTAATATTCTGAGTATTTGAAAGTGCTAGGGTTTCGTGGGGTTTTTGTGTTCGGGAGTTTTTTGGGTTTTGCTATTAGGATTGATCTGTTAAAATATTTAAATTAGGAACAACACGTATGAAAAACTTGCTTTCTTGTGCGTTACCCTTGGAAAATAAGGTCTTTATGTAAGGAGAACTGTTTGTAGATTTTTATTTTTTTTTTTTTTTTTCCAAACGCTGGTAATGGAGGACTGAGGGGAAGAGGTATTTGCTACGTGAGGGAGAAAAGGTCTCTCTTGCCTAATTGAGTGAGGGTGGAAACACTGTGGCTCAAAACAAAGCTGTTCTTACTGTTCTTGGGTCTCATGTGAAGGGATTTTTCCTGCATGGTAACCGTAAACACAATTTGCAGTGGCTTGTCTTACTATAAAAGAATAAAAATGAACCATTTGCATCTACCTATGGCTTATATCTTCTGCTCTGCAAAAGTACTTGGTGGTGGCAGGTGCAGTTAATGAGCCCAGCTGGGAATGATGGTGGGGATGGGTCCTTAGAGAAAGGGTTTGAATTGTGTTACTGGCATTTCTGCCGTTTGTGTTAAATATTCCTAAAACATTTATCAAGTTTAAATGTAAAGGAAAAATATGCAAGAGCTTGTTAATGTTTTCTTCCTCTGTATGTCTTGCTTATGAAATGGACCATTACTGGCTTCTGTTTGCATTCATTTTTAATATGAAAACCATTTTGCTAGTTGGAAAATTAATAATAGCTTTTGTTAAGTTGTTTAAATGAACAGAACATGTGTTTAATGGTTTGTGGGGATCCAAGTTGGAGCACCTAAAGCTTTGGTGTAGAACCAGTGCTAATGTGGTTTTATATTAAAAGCCCATTTTAAGACACCTACCAAAAATAATATGCAACAAAAGGAAATTGGCAGGTGCATGGCTAGGTACAGTATGAGTTTTTAAACCATAAAATGGGTTTTTCTAATAATAAATTCTGATTTCTTTATTAAAAAACAATCTCTTACCACGGTATTATTCATCATTAATACTTGAACTTCTTCTTGTGCTACAGAACTGAGCTATTTCTCTTTTTCAAAAATAAACTCCAAAAAAACCCCAAAAGTCATAGGTGTTAAAACATACTCCTAGTAGCTTTTGGTGGCTTAAGATCTTTGGTTCTGATTTTTTCTTTTTCTTTCCCTTCTTTTGAGAGTTATGGTAGAGCTTCCTTTTTGTCATTTTTCCTCACATCTACTGTCTTTTTGTGTTCCCTGAAGGAAAAGCCAAATGCCAAGCTGATACATAATTACAAATACACCTTGCAGTATTCCATTAAGACTGTGTTTCATTAAAAAAAAATCTCAAAATCCCAAAGCTATCACAGCTAATGATGTTTGACGCCTGCTGATTGAAATGATGACTAACAGAACAAGAGCTCTTACATGTGCTTACTTAGGTTGTCATCTCACAGGATCGTGTCTCAAAGATGCATTTAACTGACCACAGAGATGCAGGTCCTTGGAGATCAGCTGTCTATGGTAGTCCCATGATATTCTGAGGAAAAAAAATATTTGGAACAACAGTATTTTAAGATTAATTGCCCTGTATCTAACTACTGATCACTAGTAGCTTGAGAAAATGGTTTCATTTTTGCCTTGGTGACCTCTTCCAGCAGTGAACCAGGGTGAGCTCACAAGGACCCACCACTGCATGGACACCTCTTAGAGGCACAAAAGACTATTTTTAATGTGTGGAGGAAATGGCTGAACGTGGGGGTTGCTGAAGAGTACTTCCCAAGTCTGGATTTATTCTGCTTGGCAGGCGGCAAGAAACAGTCAAAATGGACAGTGCAGAGCACTGAAGGTCAGACAGAGCATTTTGCTATATCAGCGTCCTCTGATGCTTTAATGAGCATTTTTTGATTATTCATCCAATTATATAATACCTTTAACTGATTTTACTTGCAAATATATTGCCTATTTCCAAGTCAAATGTGCCAGAGAGCTCTGCAGTTTTTCATTTCCACAATATTTCATGACTTTTAGTGAAGTCATTATAATAGTGGCCTTTATTTTTTACAATAAATCCCAGGCATCAGTTATATACTTAGAAATATGAGACATTATTTGTGACTTTGGAGATGCTATTATAGACATATTTTTTCCCTAAAAAAAAAACCCTTTTTGTGCAGTTATGAGTAGTGTCTTTCTGGAACTGAGTTAATGAAGTCCTTGAATTGTGCTGGGTCAGAATCTGCTCTGGTGTTGCCCATTTCTTACACAAGGGATTTAAGGTGTACGAGAGGCTTTGCTTCTGTTCCCCTGACTTTGCTGGCAGTGAAGCCCAGGTTTTCCCAGAAGGGACCTGGGTTCTCAGCTCACCCAGATTTCCTGCTGCCCCCACCCCAGGCTGGAGGGCTTCAAGTGCTTCACCCAGTGTCAAATGCTGCTCTGCAGGGCCTGGGTTTGAGCACCCACTCAGCAATTACAGAGCCTCTGGCACTCGATCTGGGAAAGGGCCTGTGTGAAGGGAGGATAAAATTGCTGCTTTTAGCTGGTGTTGATGGTGCTCTGATTTAGCTAGATCTTGCAGCTGAAATTTGGCCATCTCCAGGCTCTTCCTCACAAATTAATTCTAGGCTATTATCCTCTTTGGTACTGTTCCCTTTCTACTTCATTTAAAATCTAAACTCATCCAAACCTTGGCTAACATTCTTTCCTGGGTTGGAAAAACCTTAACCAGGCTGCTGTTGTATTTGTGGTAATTGAGAGCTGCTGCTTTGTGCCCAGGCAGGGAGAGGGCTGTACTGAAGCCCTTTACCTGCAGCCCAGGACGAGTCAGTGATGGAAAGCAGCATCCCTGGAATCAGCCTTTCTGCCCCCTGGAACTGCTGCTCCCCTGGTGAATGCTGAGCTGCAGGAGGCCAGGCCCTTGAGCATCAGTCACACCAGGGACTGGAGACAGGGACTTGCAAAAAAGGGATCTGCATAAGCTTCCTTTCTGAAGCTATTGCTGCCATGTTGGCTTTCCTGATGGAAGGCCAATAGCTCTGCTTCCCCTCAGAAATTATTATCAGATGCAAGGAATAAATCACGAGAGAAACTCTTGCATCAAAGCTGCTGAAGCCAGCTGTTATGGGAATTTCAGGGAATATCTGCTTCTGTGGCCTGGCTGCAAAAGCTGCTTGATCCAAGTGCAGTGGCAGTTGGGAAAAAGACAAGTACAGATTCATTAGCTCAGATTTTCAGCTGTCTGACTGGTTTATTTTCTAGCAGGCATTACCCTGTCCCAGTGAACTGATGTAACCTTTGTTTTTCCATGTGTGAGAATCCACTTTAGGGTCCTGAAGGTTCCCCAGCTCCCAGACTGCATTGTGCTGCTGGCAGGAGCTGCAGTGTCTCTTACCCCAGGAGCAGGAATTGTGCATGCAGAGCAAGTGCCTTCCTAAATGAGAGAGTCCTGCCAAGCTGAGCTACCCTTGGGATTCAATCGATGTCCCAAACACAGCAGATGTCTTGGGCCTTGCACAGATCCGTGTCATTGTTGCTCAGAACAGTCTTGGCTCTCTGAAGACCTTCCTGTAACCCTGCAGAGCAAACCTGATCCTGCCAGTCCTTTCCATGGATTGTTTTCCCTCCCTGGGCTCTGAGGTGCAGCCAGCAGGTTTGAAGAGTGCACGCTGCCAGTGTTTTCCAATTACATGTGGCACAAACACAGACTTCCATGTATTGGACAAAAAGCCCTGTCAGATCCCTGAAATCTCCAAAACAGGAGTTAAATATTTCATAAAGAGGGCTAAGAATGGTTTTCTGTGGTGTAAATCATATTCCTGCATTTCGGTGTTTCATGCTGGGCTGTTTGTTTGCCTCTGGTGTTTACTTTTTGTCCCATTCCCTGTGAAGTAAGAGCAGCTACTAACTTGAAACATCCTCTCTGCCATCTTTAGCTGGTAACACACTTTGCAGTAGAGGGAATTTCTTGTTTAAGAGCTTAAAAACAATTATTTGTGTGAGTAGTATTGATCTGAGGATTGTGTTCAAAGTACAAGTGTGTGGAAACTAGTGAGTTTAGAGATAGCATGGTACATGGCTTCGAGTGATTCACTTCAAAATGGTGCTCGAGTGTTTTTGTGGATTCTGCTGAGTGTTGTGTCATGTTTGGAGATCTGTATTCTCAGAAGAGCTGCACTGCATGGTTCATGTAGAATCAAATTATATCCACTTTGATGGTGGAAACTGCCAGCAATGAGTGACCCCTTTCCTCCAGCTGATATTAAAAATGTTCTTTGATATGATGGGAATTACTCAAATACTGTGATTTTTATAAAGGCTTGAAAGTAGGTGAGATGTTCTGCTGCTGTGTGGGAGAAAATATATTATTTAACATAAGAAACTATGCCTGGCACATTAAAGAGGGTTGGTCGCTGGAATGCATTTGAATTCTTTATCATGACAGTTTGTGCTGCTAATGAGCTGCTATTGGGAGTGAAAGCCATTTTGCAGACTTGCTCCCTCAGCCATTGTGCATGGTAATGAATCCCCTCCAAGCCTGGGGCCACAGGCTTTGCCTTTGCTCTCTCCCGGGAAGGGAAGCCCTCACTCCCCAGCAGCTGCAGTCAGAGCTTTGCTGGAAGGCCTGTGCTGTCTGTGCCCCTCGTGGCTGTGGAGTGGCAGGGAAGCCCCTTTGGGAGCAGCAGGCACACACTTGCCTTCTAAAGTTACTCAGAACAGAGTTTTTCAAGTGCTCAAAGTATTTTATCCTGCATTTATTTCAGTTATTATGAATTATATATCAGTCATTATAATCTGTGCTGTGCCATCTTTTCTCCTGTACCTGGACTGCTTCCAGCTTTTACTCTCCTATGGCACATCCACGTTCAGAACCAAATCAGCCCGTTCCCTGCTGAGTGATGCCTCCTCCCAGCTGTTCTGAGGGCTGCACACAGCATACACACCCTGGTCCTGAAAGGAAAGCATTTCCCCTGTGCCTCCAGTCAGAACAGCAAGACATTTAATCACCTGTCAGGCCTGTCTGATAGGCTGGCACGTTTACACCTTAAATCAAAATGGGTTTGGTGTCTGGTTTGGGTTTTTTATTGCTTTTTTCCCCCCTAACAAACCTCAGGCAGGGAGATGTGACAGCTCTGCTTAGCACCAGCACGAGCAGCTCTCAGGGATGTGAAGGGACAAGATCTCTGCTGCTGGATTACAGCAGCACCATCACAGTGATCTATATTGCTCATTATCTACTTTAATATTCCCTCGGAGTGCAGCAGACGTGATGGATTTTATCATCAGCTGGTATCTTGGATTCAGCTGCATTTATTTCACCAGGGCTCTACAGATGTCTGCAAACCAATACCTGGCCGTAGATGTTAAACAAACAAAAATATCTTCTGATCAAATGTGCTGCTGAGGTATCTAATTTTTTTTAACTTTCTATTTTCCAGTTTTAATTGCCTTTTTTCCTTACGAAATTGTAAGTGATCTCTCTCCCCTTCTGCCTTTCCACAGAGAGCAGGAGCTTTATTTTAATTCTTAACAGCAGCTAACACAATGCCTCTGAAAAAAATGAATTGATTAAAAATGTTTTCAAGAGTGGCTGTTTTCCTCTAAACAGGAAGCAGATTGAGCAACATACAAGTATTCTTCATAAAAATCATTCAGCTGAAATTAATGAATGCGAGCATGAGGGGATCAATCAGCCAAGTACAGGAAATGATACAGAAACACATCATGCCAAGGGCTCACCACCACTTCAGCTCAGATGCCTGAACAAAGTCAAGCCATAATTTAGCTCCCACATCTTATCAGATGTTGGTCAGGGTAAATCTGTGTTTGAGTGGAGTGTGGTTTACAGCCAAAAACGTGGGTTGCAGGGAGGCTCCAAAAAAGAGAACTCCTCAAACCTTCAGCTCTTATGGAGAAACTTTATCAATGCAATAGCAGGGTCTGTTGAGATGGAAACCTGAAGCTTTTGAAGGCTGGTTGTTTGATTTTTCTCTTGTTAGAAATGTTTCTTAAATGACAGAAAAGTTGAATGCAATTTTCCATGGAGTGAAGGAGACTGCTCACCTGTCAGTGACCTGCTTTCCCTAACCCAATGGCATTTGACTTCTGGTTTTGTTTTCCGAACACTTGCTCTAAAATGAGATGCCAGGTTTGGGTTGGTGTTGGTTGGGTTTGGGTTTGTTTGTGGTGGTGGTAAAAATTCCTTTGATCTGCTTTGTGACTTGTTTTTGCATTCCTGCTGTTCACATTCTGTCCACATAGCTCTGGAATGGAATGAGTATGTTTCCCTCGATAACAGCAATCAGGGAAATTTTTATTCCTGGCTGCAAGTCACTTCATCCAGAAGTGCTTTTTAATTGCAAGGGGCTTCCACTAAATGGAAGATAGCTGGGATTAATTTCTGTGTGGAGCAGCTAATTGTGTTTAATATTTGACCTTGCCTGCCACTGAGCTGCCAGAACCATCGAGAACAAACATGAAGTCTGGCTGGAGCAGCTGAGCTCATCCTGGCAACCATTGTGGGGGTGGGGGGAATCCCAAAATTTATTGGGGGGGGTGCTGTGAGAGCATGGCTGTCTCCACAGCCTTTTCCTCAAAAGCAGAGATGAAATTCCTGTCTGTGGCACAAGAACAGTGCACTGTGAAGCCATGGATGTTTTTATTCCTAATTGAGGAACAGCAGAGCTACTTCATTTTCCCTAGTCCTGCTTGCCTTAGGCCGGAGGGGTAGAGCAGCTCCTTGTTTCCGTGGAGATGCTTTTTTAGCAGGAGAACTTGGCCTTGTGCTTCTGAGACAGCAAAGAGCTGATTTCCATCACTGCTCTTGGAAGGACGTTGTGGGTGAAGGGTGTCTTTCATCCCAAACCTTGAGGGAAGGGGTGGGATGTTAAAAAAGGTCATCAGCACATTGGGATTTTACAGTTCAGCTCCCAGAAGTCATAAACTGCCCCTTCACATCTGGAGCTGCTAAAAATCTAAGCATGGATCTCCATAACAATCCTGTGGCTTTATAAAATGGGAAATGCAGCAGATGAGAGAGCAGTGGAAGTGTCTTCTTGTGGGACTTTTGGGAATGTGTAGACTGGGAATCAAGGCGATGAGAAAGGAGCCAGCAACATAAGGGGTGGGTGGATTGGTTTATGTTAAACACATTGTTGATCTTAAAGTTTTCTTAAAACTCCTGGTCCTTGCATCTTACAAAACTAATGGGGCAGTCTGGGCTTGGAAAATCCATTGGAAAAAAAGAGAGAAGGTTTCCCATTGGCTTCAGTGGGAAATACCTATGATTCTTCCCTGGCTGCAAATGAAACACTTGCAGATGTGCCATGATATTAGCAAAGGAAGTTAGGAGGCTGCTCCTCTGGCAATTAATTTCTTTCTGTTGGCAGTAGTGGGAAAGGTAAAAAAATTCCCTTCTACTTGCAAAATGAAGTGAAAATAAAGCCAAAATTTGGATAGAGTTTCCAGAGGAATGACATTCTAGCTATCTGTTGATGATCCGTGCAAAACTTGTAGAAGTGATCCAGTGTGAGTTCTCCCCCAATCCAGTTTCTGGGTAAAAATCCAGTCCAGGTTTCCAGGCAAAATACAGTCCCTGTTTTCCCCCCTTGTCGCTGCCTGCCCTGTTCCCCTAGGTTTGTGTAAGAGAAATAAGGGGAAAAAGTCAAGTTGATTTTTGGAGGGAAGTTGGGACAAGGTTTGGAAGCGTCTTATACTCAGTGAGCTTTCCCGTTGGCAGCAGCTGCTTCCCTCTTGCCTAAATACTTCCAACCAATTGGGCTTGTGGCAGAAACTCCATGTGAGAACTTTCAGCCAAAACGGCCTCAACAAGGAGAGCAGCAAATGCAGACAAATTCAATGAAGTACTTTATCCTGCCTGGCAGTGATAATTACTGGCACAGGTATCCAGGCAGGGTTCTACCAAAATGTGGATGCTCTTTAGTGCCCAGTATTCACGTTTTGCACTTCAAGAAAAAACCAAAACAGATCCTTAAGAGATCTGTTCAATTTCTAAATACTTATTCCCTATCCTGTGCTCATTTCTGTGACCACATTTGTGTTTCCCTAAAGAAAAATTCCATTTGGATCATCTTGCAGCCCCCACATAACTTGGAAAATTCTTAGGTGGCATCTCTTTAAGGAAATTAGAACAAGGATGAGCATTTTGCAGTGATTCAGACTCTGCCCAATGTCATCTTTTCTCCAGTAATAAGGCCAGGATACTTTCAAGGACTATGCTTCCAAATATCCCATTTTTTAGAGGAATTGCCAACAGAGAAACCATTCTTCATCTTTAATTATTTAGGAGAGAGACTGCCAGTAGCAAGAGCCCAAGCACAGACTTATCAAATGAATGGCAGCAATTTCTGGGGCCAGTATCTGCTGGGGTTTGTTCACAGCAAACAAGGCCTGAGCACTCCCAATTACAGATGTGTCCAGGGCAGCTTTTAATGGGATGAGACCCCTCCTGCTCAGCAACAAAACTGCTTCTCTTGGCAGGATAAAGAAAGCTCCTCTTGGAATAAGGTCTCATGTCCATTTCTCAAGTGCCATAAGAGTTTAATCTTGGTAGCTCCCTCACCTTCTTCACTTCCAGCTGAATTTCTTGGTTTCTCCTTTGCAAATTCTCTGATTCCAGTGGAGTCACAAATTATCAGGTGTGATTTATGTGGCTGTAGAGCTGCAGGAGATGCTCAGCCATGGCTTCTGTGGTGATTACAGACCCTGGGAAAAGGAGGTGATTTTCAGACAAATCATGGCAGAGTTTGTATCTGGAAAAGAGGCCTGATATTTGTGATAAATACCTCTACATATAAATTGTCAGAAAGTTCCAGACTGAAGGGGAAGAGTGTGGGTCAGAAGTTCGTGGTACAAACCAGGCTCTAGTTGCTGCAGGGTTAATAGTGTCAAGATGATATTTGCATTAGCTAGCTAATTATTTAATTCATCTGCATGTAAAATGTCTGGTTTTTATGTTAATTGGACATATTTCTGGCAAGGGAGAAATAACATCTGACAGTGACATTTAAAGTCATTTGAATCTGGCTAATGCAGAAGCAGTAATTTCTGTTCTGGTATCAGGATGAAAACAGAAGGGCTCAGTGCTCTGGTAGCAATTCCCACCTTCCCTAACTGCAGGGAGAGATGGACAGAGCTCATCCTGCCCTGTCTGGCTCTGCCACCACTGTCCTTTCATTCTCTTCTAATGATAGAAACACAAGATAAAGTTTCTCCTCCTCTTCCCTCTGCCCTCCATTGTGCTCTCTTGTCACTTAGAACAGAAGGAGTTGAAAAAAAGCTGTGTAATTTGCCAAACCCCATAACATAATGACTATGTTTTGCTCGGGCTACTAGGCTTGCATTTTGCATCACAGCATTTTAAAGCAGTTCCTCATTGCTGAAATTTTAAACTTGGTGGAGAACTGGGGGAAAAGAGCTCCTTCATATTCATAATTAAATGGCAACAAACCAACAGACCCTTTTCTTTTTCTACCACTTTGAGAAGGAAATAGCACAAGGGGGTTTGTGCAGGGGGTGGTTTGCTTGCAGGGAAAGATCAGGTGATCTGAGAGCCTGAGACGCTCAGATGATGGATGCTTGGGTTCAGCAAGGCACTTACACACGTGGCTAACCTTAAACACCTTGGGCAAAATCATTACTGCCCAGAAGTCAATACCATTGAACTCTGGCTGTGCATCAGCCATTGCATGCACTGATGTTCCTTGCAGAGCAGCACCGTCGGTGTTCCCTCTTGGAAGGTGTTATTTGTGCTGTAAATTGATGTGTGCGTGGAGAGATTTATCTCAGCTGTTGGGAGGGAGAGGAATTCTTGTCGTTTGTGATATCTCAGAAGCTTACAAATATTACTCAGCAGACAGTAGGTCCGAGCCTGTGGGGCTGTCAGTGAGCTTTATTTCATTGATTTCCATGTCTCTGTGCCAGTTTACTGAAGAACAAGATAAACTTTGGAATTTTCCCCTGCCCTTTGCTGTTTGTTGTTCCCAGAAGCTGCTCAGAGCAATGTGAGGCTGAGTTTCTGTCCCAGGAGCTGCTGCCAGCAGAGCCCCCAGCCCAGGGCTGAGTTGTTGTGTCCAAGAGCCAGGCAGGGTCCTGGGGGTCTGCACTTCAGTTCTCCTGTATCAGCCAGGGGGAGTCTCAGTCACAACAGCAAGCTGGCACCCAGGTTTACTGGGCACAGTGGGGTTTTGGTAGGAGGCTCATAAATGTGTTTTAAGTCCAAAGTCAATGGGTGTGTCTGGAGCATGGAAATACCAGCACTCTTCATTGGCTGACAGGAAATCAGAAAGAGGACCTGTGAAGCCTTTCCTCTCTCCCAGGCAGAAGTACCTANGTCTTAACCCCTCTTTTGTCCTCCTGCCTGTGGGCAGCTGGATCCCGCTCCCCGGAAGGGGGAGCAGCACTGTCTGCTCTCACGTAGTGACCTGGAGGGCACGCTGAGCAGGGGGGAGACTTGAAGCTTTTGCTCTCTTTTTGCATCTCCACAAGTGTGGTTTAGAGGCACCATAAATCAGTCACCTCTTGCCACCACATGTGAAGAGGATGAGTGAGAGAGCTGGGCTGAGAATACAGGACTCTACCTTCCTAGTCCCATGACAAGGTACCTGTCAGAGGGGGAGGCAGCCCTGGATTTTGGACAGCTAGCAGTGGCTTAGGTGTGCTTTGGGAGAAGCCTGTGTTAGAACTGGAATGACAGGAGTGGAGATGTTGACGTTCTCTCCAGAAAACAACCCAAATGTTGCATCACGTACAAAATATGCATAGTTTGGGACAGCGATTTAGACAGCTAAGCTTCACTCTGGAACCAGCATTTACTGATGAGTTATTGACTGTATCTATAGCTCACTGAAGAGCCCCAGCTCAAATAATTTGTTTGCTATTGACAGGAGCTGAGGTTGAAGTAAATTAATTTAGTCAAGCTCATCGATTTTTTTTCACCGCTTATGAAGAAGAGGTAACATTATCTAGGTGCTGCAATCACAAGGCTTCTCTCAAAGGGTCATATTCCACTTCCTCTGTAGGTAATTCAAGGAAGATGGTCACTGTGTGTGCCTGCTGCATTTTCCCCAAGAGGAGCCAGTTCTGACACTGCACTTAAATTAAGGGTGACGTTTTCCAAAGGATGAAATGTTTTTGAAAATCAGAGAGCTGTAGTCATGGTAGCTATGGGATTCCACAATCTCAACAAAGTGAACAGTAAAACACCAGGAGCAGGAATTTTACAACTTCAAAGGATATTTATGTTCTGTCTCCTGTCTGGAAATACAGTGTAATCAGAACTACAAGGTGGAATTTATCTCAACATGTCTGAGAGAAACAGTGCTCATAAATTATGACTTGTGAGCCTACAATCCCTTTCTAGTTAGGACATGCCTCAGGGCTGGGGGAGGTTGGGTAAGGCACCAGGGGTCTGGAGAAGAAGGGAATGCCTGGTGCTCCCCTGGGGGCGCTTTGCCTTGACTCCCAGGGGTGTCATGTTCCCATCACTGTCCTCTGAGTGATGCCCCCAGACCGAGCCTCCCCCTGCCGGTGACTGATGTGCCTCATGAAGTGTCTTTGTGCCCTGATGAGGAAAGGCAGGTTTTTGTGTGAGGGCAGCTGAATTCTCGGAGCAGAGATCAGTGAATTGGTTCCTTGTTTTATTTATACCCTAGTGCCGTGTAGCAGTTGCTCTCAAAAAAAGCCAGCCTCTTTCCCTGTATCCTGAAACCCCCTGGTCAGCCAGGCAGGCTGTTGTACTGCTAAAATTATCCATCATTTACCTAGGGATAGCTCAAGTGTTGCCATCCTTGACTGAGCTTGTTCTTTTCTTTACTAGTCTTCCAAGGGGGATTAAAATTAGCCAGATATTGAATGGCTCTTGTATCAATCAAATGGAGATACTTGTATGTAGAGAATAAATGCAGCTTTGCCCAAGTAATGGCTCAGTGGAGCTGTGAGTACTGTGGGCTCAGTGTGGTCTTAGGGAGACCTTAGGAGTGAGACTGCTAAGCCCAGGTGACTTTGATTGACAGTCACTACTCATAAATGGTTTAATTTCATTTATTAACAAAATTAAACTAATCAATATCATTTATTGGCAGCAAAAGTATGCAAAAATTACTTCTCATTTATGTGGAACTTCCTTAAGAAAAAAAAAAATCACAGAGCTATAACATAGAGTATATTGGAAATGGTCCTGTTAATTATTTGAGACATTATCAAAATGTTATGTTGTATCTGGAATTACTAGAAAGTCTGGTGTGCTCTGCATCAGCCTCATTGATATCAGTGTTGAGTACTCTGTGGTGCTTTGTAAGCATTTCTGTAGTGCCCAGTGGTTTGCATGACTGCCATGGCACGGGTTTGTGGCACTCCTTAGTCTTCATCTGTCACCAAAATGCCACATTTTGACAGCATGGCCATGCTTTAATCAAAGTCATTAATTACTCAGAAAAGCCCCTTTGTGATAAGGGTGATGTGACTGCAATTACCTCTTACTGAAGTGTGGGAAAGGTGTGATACTGCTCACTGTGTAGCTGGAGTTAAGCTGATGGTTGTTATGGTGTGCAGTGTAATTGCAATGTAGTTAAAATGCAGGGATTTCTAACATGGAAAGTACTTCATCTGTCGAGTGGCACTAATGGTGCATCACTGCCAGGAGTTCCCAGTTCCATTCCTCATCCCGTGTCAGAGCCCAGAGTTTCCAGTGCTGGCAGTGCTCAGCTGCTCTGGGAGCTCACCTCTTCCAACACAGAACTGCAGAACAAGCTCAGTGATATTTATTCATTTCAAGTTATTTGGATGCTTCTGATTAAATGCTTATGTGTGACTTCAGGAGTAAGAATACCAGCTTCCTCTTTCTGAGGTATCTACCAAAGGATGTGTATGTTGTCAATATAATTGCTTGGCGGTTGTTTTCCTCTTGGGACAAATGTGATCATCTTCCAGAGGGAAAAACAAAAGACAAAAGCCAGTAAGGTCACAGGTTTCTTCAGGAATGTTGTATTTGCAGGTATAAAGACCAAGCTGCTACCTGTAACTTTTATGAGAGGTATTAGGTAGTGACAGGGAGGTTCAAAATGCCATGTAAGTTTAACTTCTGCAGCCTGCAGACCAGTTCTCTGCAAGTGCAAAGGAAAAGAATCCTGTCTTTCTTTGGTGCTGAGCTGGAAAGGGAATGAGAAGAGAATTCCTGTGCACAGGATGGCAAGGAGCACTGGGTGATTGCCTGGTCCCACTGCTGTGGGGAACCGCTGCTGCCTTTACAGGCTGCTGGCCCTGCTGCTGGAGGGGAGAGGTATGGCCACATTTATCCCTGGAGGAGGCTGCTGAGCTTGAACTTGACTGCAGGTGGATCAGCATGGAAAGGCTCACCCTGGACGCTTGCAGGGTTAGGTTGTGAGTGAACAAAGGCAGAGTTGTGAAGCTTGGGGCAGGGCTCTGATCTTGCAGACATAATTTCCAGCTTCTGCTGTTTGTAGGGAAATATCCCGTATTGTTTGCAGCCGTGTAGAAGCACCTCCAGCCACTCTCTTCAGGGTTTTGAGGGCACTTTATAAACAAGGGATATTTGCCTGGCAGCCAGCAGCTGCCCTGGGAGTGATACAGAGGCAATACATTTATGCCAGGTTGAGTTTGAACGTGTTGAATGTAGAGTAGGAGGGTTCTAAATAATCAGGGAAATTGGAGTGGAGAGCGATCAGCGGGCAGACGTGAGCAATGTGATCTGAATGCTCCCTGCTCTGTGGGCAAAGAGATTGGGTCAATAACACTGTGCTGCAGGACACAAAAAGGAGTTTGAATCATAAAGCCACTGAAAAACTGCCAGAGTCCTTTTTCTTCCCTACTTTTTGTTTCTGTTTGAACAGCACAGAGCTCCCATAGCACAGACACTGGGTTGGAAACACAGATGCAGAAAGGGAAACACCAACATGTGGAGGTGTCCCAAACTGGCATGCAAACTGTGGATTCCAGGAGCTGTTTTGTGTTGTGAGAGGGGGAACTTTGTAGGGTGTGAGGAATGAGCTCTTGGCCATTTTTGGTCTCTTTTTAAATTTGTCATTGAGGATATCAGCGCAGCAGTCTTGGGCTGAGATTGCTCTGCAGCTGGTTGCTGTGGCCTTGTGGCCAACACCAGCACATTCCTTCCATATCTGAGGCATGTACATCTTCCAGAGCTGTTTGTGGACCAGTGTGCACTAATTCAGTAGTTGCTGAAAGAAAGGTGGAATAAGGAAAGTGAGTACTAAAGATGCCTACTAACTGCACAGAGCAGATATATTCCTTTCCCTTGAAATCCCCATTAATATCTGGATTTGTTTGGGTAAAACAGCATCTTTTGGTCTGAAAATAGCAGAAGCACTGACCTTTATATACAAAACAGGCACTTAGGTAATTTTCCCCTCTATTTTTCATGGCATGTGGTCGTTTGTTGCTCAAAGCCCTTTAAACTTCTTATTTGAAAACTTTAGATCCTTCTTCAAAGAAAGAAATTGTTAAGAAAAGGATTGAGCCCATAACCTTGCTAGTTAGAGATGGGATGTAAGAGGTCATCTCTTAGTTAAGGATTCCTTGATAGATTGTTGTGGGGGAAAAAAGTGGAGAGTGGCTAGCATATATTTTTGATCCTTTCCATTACAATTCTACAGTATTTTTATTTTCAAATTGGCATGATGAGCTTTATGTTCTGGGAAGTATCAGAGGAACTTGGTATGTTGTGGCCATAAAACTGCAGCAATGTGTCAGCACAGCCCAGGGTTGGTGGAGTCTGGGTGTCCTTTTCTTTTTAACTGGCTACATTTCAGATTGCTGTCATCTTGTTATGTTGTCTGATTAGTAGATGAACCCAGTTTTAAAAAGAGCCTGATTTATTTTTTTTTCAGGCTAATCATCCAAATGGAGATCACATTTATTGAGAATAACCTTAGCAGTTTAGAATATTGTAATTGGAATTTTCTCTGCTGTTAGGTTGGATTAGAAGCAAAAGCCATCTGCTTTTCAGCTTTGTCAATGGACATCCATCATCTCACTGGCAATTTTGTTCTCTGTGCTCCCAGCTGATGTGTTTCCTCTGACCAAATTCCCTGGAAAAGCACAGAAATGGTTCCTTCTCTCAAAAATGGCAATGAGAAGTCCTACATAACAGGGCAAAATAAATAAATGTCAGGCAATTAAGATGGCAAAAAACCCTCAGAATGTATCAGGTTAAAATGACAGACGTGAACCCAACCTGTGTGGCTGGCAGTGACCAGGTGAAGCAGCAGGCAGTGATTTTTAAATGTTTTGATGATTGTATTTTTACACCTTAGGGATATTTAAATACAGCAATAACTTAAAGCTGATGTATTTTAATGTTCTGTAGCATTTTAGTGAGTGTCTTGTAGCAGTAGTTAAAGTCACAAAATGGTTTCTGTTAAACTTTGCTGTTTTCAAACACTCTAAACTTTCTCTGTCAGCATAGATGGTCTGGATTTGATCTATGCCCAAAGCAGATTTCCTGGGGTTTGTTACTCACTTCTCTGCATTATTTAAAAAAAGAAAAAGGCTTGGCTTCTTTTGAGTCATGGCCATCATAAAAATTGTCCTTTGTATAACAGTTTATAAGGTAAAATTGCAAATTTCCTCTTTTTGGGTTTCAGAGAGAGGAACCATTTCACTCTGAACCTCAGATCTGACCCAGCGCCGTGTCCTGTGAGCATTTGCATTTGTTTAAGCCTCGTGTTAGTGGGGACCCTGCCAGCAGGATGAGGATTTGAAGGTCTTGCTGCAGTCAACATTTTCTGTTTTACCACCTAGGAAGAATCAGTCTTGCATATTCCATGTTTTGATAGACAGTCTGATGTTTTTGAACAAGAAAGGTGATTGTTTCTCTTTTTTAAAACCAAATGAGCTGGGATGCCTTTTGAATAGCTTCAATGGCAGGCTGAAATTACTTGTAGATGGTTCATGCTTTTTTTTGCAGTGGCTGAAGAGCTGATTTCTCTTGTAGCTGATTCTGGCAGGTTTGATGTTCAAAAGGTCAGTTGCATGAGAATAAAAAGAAAAAGTCTTAAATGGCATCTTTGAACTAGACAGACAGTAAAATTAAAACTCTAAACGGTTGATATGAGGCTTGAAATGTCCCTGGAATAGAAGATTAGGAACAGTCACCTCCTTTATGGAGGAATCTTTTCTTGAGGGTTGGCTTTTCTGCCTTCTTTGCTGGAATTTCCATGCAATTATTTTATTGTCTAATTACTGCCAGTAAAAGTTATTTCTTTTGTCTGACAGCCATTTGTGAAAGTTGTGTGCCCCTCTTGACCCCAGAAAACCCTCTTTGCTTCATTTCCTTTGCCTCTGTTGTGAGCAGTCTGTGTGTCTATTCTTGGCTTCCTTTACCCCTTGATCTTAGTAATCAATACAGCCTGAAGTTCAGATCTAACTACTGAACTCACCTGGGATCTGCAGCACGCACAGAGGTGATCAGAAGTGCAGTGCTCAGAGGAGATACCACGGGGGATGGAGGTGTCTGCTCTCCCCTCACATCTCCAGCACCTCTGTGAGCTATGAGGGTGACTGCCTCAATTTACCTCTGCTTTGGGGCAGTATTTTAGCACTGGGGCTGCCAAGCAACTTTTTTCTCTTAGATTTTTGTCTATAGTCTCAGCTCCAGTTAATGCATATCTTTGTCTGAGGAAAATAATCTACTTTCTGATATTTTTTTCCACGCTTTATAGTTTGGGATCATCTCTGTGTTTCATCAATATCCAATTGGATTTTTTTCTCCAGTTCATTATTAAAGATATAAAATTGTATGAGTCAATGTGACAGCAAACATTGCTGTTTCTATTCCTTCCACTTAGAGTCTATACCCTTGGTTTCCTTTTTAATTAAAATATTCAGTGTTTTTGTGCCTGTTAGAACATTGTTCAGGTATTGCCTTGCCAGATTCCTTACTTTAAAATTCCATAGTTATTACCAGCTGGTAAATTTTAGTAAATTAAAAGCATCTTTCTCCTTCCCCATCTTTCTTCTTTGCTCCATCAAGCAATTTTTTCCTCATTTGTATTTTTTGCAAAATAAAGCAGTTTGAATTGTTGCCACAGTTGCTTTGAACTTTCATTTCTCAGGCCTGAGCATTGCAAGCAGTTCTACAAATACCTCCTGCTGTTGATTTATTTTTATGAAAATGTTCAGCTTGTGCCAAACCCAAGAGGGACCTTAACTGGAACGCGGGTTCAGAGGTGTTGGAGGCAGGAGTGTCCATGGAAACCAACTTCTGTGCCGATGTCCTGCAGCCCTCCCGGCAGAGGTGGGCTGTGCCCTTGGCTGGGCTGTCTGTGAGAGCTCTCAGCCCAACAGCACAGGCCCAGCCTGCTCGGGGCAGGTCCCACGGCTTCCCTGCAGGGCCCAGCGCTGGCATTGGCTTTCCCGAGAAAAGAGTAACCTTTTCCTGAAGGCTTTCTCCTCTCATGTGGCACCATTAGCTCTTCCCTCCCGTTTTGCTCTTTTTTGTGTTAAATCCTTTCCTCAGCCTTCATCGTTTCCACCCTTCTTGAGTCTGAGCTAATCCAGGCAAGGTCTGCAGCCAAACCAGGCTTGCCTGGGTCAACCAAGCAATTCCAGTTAGGAATAGCAAAGCTGGGGTTAGGTGGACAAAAACTTGAGGAGGAAGCAGCATTCAGGTGCTCAGCTCACATCTCATAAACCAGCCCTCAAGTAATTCTCCCTAGATTCCTGAAAGACATCTCTAAAAGGTGATGAACTTTTTTTTTTCCTTTTTACATTTTTTTATTTCTTCAAAATAAATCTAATCTTGAGCTCAGGTTAAGACTTGTCATGTGGATAAAAGTTGGCAAAGGGAGCTGACAGCAGAATTGCTGGCCTGGTGTCCCCCCCTTTATCCCATTCTCTGGTTCATTCCTCTGGTTTTGAACCCAAAGTAGCTGACTATTAACTAAGTAAATTCTTGTTTTAATAAACGTTAACTAGGCAACATGTAATTAGAGATACGGGAGCAGAAAATAATAGCTGCTACATTAAGGATTCTCAGTGTAAATGATGGATCTTTAAAGCTGCAGTGACTGTTCTATAAAGATGTCAGATATCCTAAAGGCTTCTCAGGTGACTCATGGGGGGATTTTCCCAATTCCCTCTGTAGCTGAGTTTTGTGCACAAGTGCTGTGATGTGCATTTGTTATGCAGCACTTGGCATGAGCTGAGCAAAGGATTCCCCCGGGGAGTCCCAGTGGCTGCTCTGGCACCTCCTCAGTGGTGTGAGGGTTGGATCCCAGGAGCCACCTCACACTGTTCCTTTCCAGCCCTGTGCTCTTCCAAAATATGACAAGAGGCTCTTGCCAATTGCAGTTGTTCTGTAAATGGGACAGTGAAAATAAATGGGATTGTCTGACAACAGGTCAGAAAAAGCTTTTTCATTTTGTTCTTTCTGTTTAACTTGTTGGCTTGATAATGGGGGAAATAAATTCTTCAGGGAGGTGTCCTGTGTTGTGTCTTAATCTGTGGTGCTTGGATCATGTGCTCTGAAATAACTACAGAGAAATTAAGCTTCATTTCTTGTTTGCTGAGTAAATCATGGTATCATATTGCAGAAGGAGATTTAAGAAATGTCACTGTGAGCAAGCAGGGACTCCTGCACCTCCCTAAGCACTTAGCAGGGCAAAGGAGTGGGATTCCCTGTGGACATGAGCCAGTGGGGTGAGTGTGTCCATGGGTTTACCTCAGAGCATGCAGTGGGTTGGCAGTGGCAGAGCCCAGTACATCAGCCAGGGAGCAGTGATGGCAGACACCACAGAGGCCTGAGAAATGTCATGAATAATGAGATGCCTCCCTCAAGGACTGCTTTAGGCAGCTATAGAAATTGTTCCTGGATAATTCACAGCACTGCTAGTCGTGATGGTTTTCCCATAATCTGGTGGGATTGTAGACCATTTACATTATAAAGGACTGAGAAATGTGGTCACTAGAGTCAGGATAATTACTAGTAATTATTATGGTAATTAATAATGGCAATTATAGGACCGATCTGTCCCATCCTTTCAATTAGCTGGCATGACATGAGGATCTTTCAGCAGAAAAGAAGGAAGAAAAAGTACTCTTTGGTTTCCTGTGCTCACAGCCAGCCCTAGAGCAGATAGAGAATTACAGCAGAAATTTGTAGCTGGGTTTGTGGCTCCTCTCTTATTTTTCCAGTATCATTTGTATCATCTGTGGACATCATCAGCTGTGTCTGACCTGCCTTTTGCTTGAAGTTTGCTGCTGCATTACCAGCCAGAGGAAAGCCTTGTGTGCCCAAAAGCTGTGTGTGTGACCCTAATAGGGCACCATCCTGTGCCTGCAAGCTTGTCCCTAACAGGGGAAAAGGGATTAAAGAGGGTTGTTCATGGGCAAAATCCACTGTGCTCCTTTGGAAAGCAAGCCCAGAGGTGCATGTTAATTCCCTGAGCTCCACCTGAGGCCCAAGCAAAGGACAGCCAAATGGGCTGTCTGTCTCTGGGACCTGGCAGGCAGTGCCTGAAGTGACCTGGGAATGGCATTTTATGGGAAATAACAGTCAGAACCCTTAAAAAAACCAACAAGGGGATGTTGTAGTAACCACTAAGGTGGCCACATCTTCCTAAATTAGCCACAGCTTCAGAAGCACATGCACTCCCTCAGACAATTCAATCCCCAATAATTCATTCACTGATCTCAGCCTGTTACTTTTCTGTTCACCCTGCCAAGAGCGAGCCTGTTCAGTGAATCCCTGGGAACTGAGGTGGCCACGTGCAGAATGGTTTTTTGGGAGAGCTGTTGTGTGTGGCAGGTAGGAGGATGCTGACTTGGGAATCATTTATCAGAGCACTAATCAACCATGCAGTAGTTTCCTACTGCAAGCTCAGCCTCTGTCATCCTGAAATATTGAAACCAGAGAGATTTAAATGCTCTGCAAATACAGGCCCAGTCATGGGGAAAAATGAAAAGTGCCAGCCCCTGATTAATGACAGTGAAGGCATTGTGACAGTGTGGAGCTGAGTGCCTGATGCTCTGCCCTGGACTTGGTTTAAGCTGGGCTTCCTGGGAGCTGTTGCAATCTGCACTTGCTGATGTGAGCTGGGGGGACTTGGATGAGCACATTCCATTTCCTGCTGCTGCCATCAGCATCCCAATTTTAGAAGCACTTAATGGGAGGAGACTGTTTGGTGGGTTGGTTTTTTTTTTTCCTTGTTTTTACCTTTTATTTTCCCTCCTTTCTGCCTGTCCAGCCCCCTCAGGAGACCATTCCACGATGTGATTGCTGCAGTGGTGGTGAGGAGCATTCACTCCTGGGACGTTCTGTAGCTCTCACACTTCAGCTTTTGGAGCTGTTTTCCCTCCTTGGGCCTCCCCTCAGTCACACTAGGAGTAGCAATTCCATTCATTTTTACTTTGCCTAACCAAGCCAAGGTCTCTCAGTTCCCAGTTTCCTTCTGTTCCCCAATTACCCTGGTAGTTATTTTCAGACCTGTTTTACTTGCTGACATTTTAACAGCTCTGGTAGCCTTTGCTCAGCATTTCAAATGAGGTCATTAGGCCTTTGTACAGCAGCTTGAAAGCTCAAAATAATTCTCATAGATTCAATTCTTCTTTTTTGTCACTGCAAGGCAGCTTAAAATCAGTCTCTGATCACCTTGGTGGTTGTTCAGGTGAGTTTTCTATTCCACACATTTGCATCAGAAAACTTCTTCTTCCTAAGCCTGATTCCTTCCTGGTGTTTCCAGCAGCTCCTTGTGCTGCTGAGTTTTACCTCCTTCTGCTTTCCCTCATCATTCATAAACTTGGGTTTGCATGAAGGAAGTCAGCTGCTGATAAATATTGGTAATAAAAGCATGTGGAGAGCTGCTCAGAAAAGAGCACTCTTACATTAATTCAGGGCAACAAAAATAGATGAAGCAAATAAATCTGAGAGTAGATGTTAATGTTTTATTTTGAAAACTGTTTTCTGTGATTATTTTATGCTTATTTTCTACTCCAGAGTGGAAGAGAGCAGCAGAACAGGGGCAAAACCACAAGCTCCTGGACTGCATTAATCATATATGAAAAGCCACATTTCAAAATTGTTTTAGGAATGATAACATTATTTTAAAACCTTTGTGATAACCCTGAGTTTTGTAACTGCATTTAATCCAGTAATACTTTGAGATTACTCTCCCAGGCTTGGAGACCTTTCATGTTTTGGCTTTGTCTTTGCTCCTTATCTTCCAGCTTTCCCTGACCTCCTCGTGGAATCCCATCTGAGGCAGAATTCATCCCAAAAAAAGAGCCTGCAGGTTGAGATCCAAAATCCTATAGGTCCTACTGCAACTCAGACAAGGGCCCCAAAGTGAAATCCCCAAACTCAGGTGCTGCTGGGGAGACAGCAGACACTTTCACTGCAGAATATATTGGGAAAACTGCAAGTTGTGTTTAACAAAGCCCACTTTTTTTTTCTTTTTTTTCCCAGCAGATAATCTCCAAATTTGATTTCCTGTCAGAAAGATTTGGGAATGGGGAAAGTTATGCACAGAAGAAACTTCTGATATTTACAGCTACTTAAGCAATACATAGATGATGATATGTTTGCTGAGACTTTGATTCTTCCTGCGTGTTGGCTGAATAGAATTAACATTGGAAGAAAGATTTCAGCAAAGCAAAGTGGGTGAATTTCATAGGAGGAGCTGAAATTTGCATCTGGCATGTTAGCCCACAGCTGAGGCTCTGACTTCTGTGTAAATCAGCTTTAGGTGAAATAATAGCAAACCATATCCTCCTGTCTTGACTTCTGCAGAGCTCAGATGCTGCAGGAGATAACTTCCAGTTTCATTTCCAGATGTCCTGTGCAGCCAGTGGAGTGCAAAAGTCTTGAGCAAAGTCCTTTTGGATTATCTGATTTAATAACAGAGGAGAAAATAAAATTTCCTTCTGGGTTCTGTATTGGTATAAATAGATGTAACTTTTGGCTTGTGGAGGCTGTTCTGAGTTGCTGAGACTGTGTCTCCAATACTGGGTTTTTGGGAAGTTTTCTGCCACAGAAAATGTAGGTGCTTTTAAATGGAAAGAGTGGCTCTATTTAAAGGGAAAGGGGACAAAAAAAAGCAAGGGGAAAATGTTTCCACTGTGCAGGGTAGGGGGAGAAAAAAAACCAGCAATAAAATGGCAAAGCCTTTCTCTCCCCAAGCTTCACCTATTCTTATTAAAGGTCAGTAACTTTGTTTTGTATGGAAAAAAAACCCCAAACAAACTTGTGGAAAACCATAAGCATTTAAAAGTTCCCTTCAAGAAAGAAGGTCTTGGTGGATGCTGGCACTGCAGAGTTATTACTGAGCTGGTTACAAATAATGTGTTTGGATCACAGAGCCCAGTCTAATTGAAATCTGCCATTACCAAAAATGGTTATTAATTTTGGAGGATTTTAGAGCGGGTTCTCAGTGAACATGGAGTGTGCTAAATGCAAGGGGATTTTCTGGCTGGGAAGTTGTCATTCCTGGGATGAGAGAGTCCCCTTTGCATCCTTGAGTATTTAATCACTCTAAACAACAAAAAATAAGAGCCACATCCTCAACTGACATTGGAAAAAAGTTTTTTTTGAGTCAGATTTTTTTTTTTATTCACTTTTTTTATGGGCAGAGATGTTTCCTGACACGTGACAAGTCTGTTTTCAAGGGGTTTGTGTAAAACATTCTGCCATAATGACAGATTAATATCTTTGTGCCAACATTAAGACTTAAAGCCTCATTCAGCTTCATTAATGCAGCAAATTTGTTGTGCATCCCACCTGCATCACGCTCAGGCACATAAATGGCACTCTTGATATCCTGTAATGACTGCCCATTCCCTGGCAGAGCAGGATCTGTGCCATTGACATGAAGAAACAAATCCTTTCTAATTTTTCTTTTTTTTTTTTTACTGTATTCAAGATAGGCAGGGTAATTAACATGCAGCAGGGTATGGTCTAGATGACCAATTAACTTCAAATAAATGTGTTCTGGTAATTACTCTCCATACAACAGTGCAAATATTAGATGAAGTTTTAGGAGGGAATTTTATAGATCTTTGAGTCTGAGTAATCGAAGATGAAATAAATTGACTGAACTCCACGTGAAATTCTTGTTAGAGCTCCAGACCATTTTCCCTCCCTTCTGCCCAAGCATGGCAGTGCTGGAGTCAGCACAGCCTGACATTCCCAGAGAGTCCCTTTTGCTCCTGAGCTGCAGCAGACCAGGAGGGCTGCTCACACACACCCCCTGGGCCTCTCTGGGTTCAGGAGCTTGGATCATTCTCACCTTACACATCCAGCAAATACTCTGGAAATCAGCGAGTTAATAGCAGAGTCAAACAGCCTTTAAATTAATAGTGAGTAACTGGCTGCATTGCAGCCACTAATTAAACATTTCCTCTGGTACCTGTCACCCAGAGCTGCCTTGCTGGCAGACCCAAATCCCATCTGAGGCATCCTTGCTTTTCCAGACCTCTCAGAATTTCTCATGGCTTTTCCTCTCAAGATCCACCTTGGCCCATGCAAACCAAAGAGTGGTGCTGTACACTTCTGTTCATTGGTCAGCAATTTGTAAATGAGAAGAGTGATGCATCTTAATATAATCCTAACACTATGAATAGAAAATAAAATAAAAGCAGTTGTGGTTGTGCATTCCCAAAGCCTTTCACAATCCCCAGCCAGAGTGAAATCAGATTGATGGCTCAGAAAATCCATCATCATTTTCCAACTGGTCAGATGGACACAAAGGAGGAAAGAACACTTAATTATACCCTTGCAGAAGGACCAAGTTCCAGACTGGACAACTGCAGGAGAGAGATGTGAAAACCCAATTTAACAGTGCTAAATTTAATCTAATTCCTGTGGTTCTGCCACATTTCCATTCCTAAGCAGAGCCCCTCTTTTGCTCTGTGTTCACACAATTATTTCCATGGACACTGACTTTGCATTTGTGGAGTTACAAGAAGAGTGGATGTTGCCCCTTACATTGCAGCCCTTACATTAGGAACATCAGTTATATTGTTAATATTATTAGCATCAGTTAATGTTATCAACATTACTTAATAAGCACTGGTTGAGTCAAATCCAGGTTTTCATAGCAACAAATCCAACTGTCCAAAGATGCTTCATCTCAATTACATAAATTCATCTCTACCACATGAAGTGCTCCTAGAGAGGCTCATACAAGCTGGTGCAGTGAGGTTTTTTAATAGCACTAAAATTGAAAACTCAACATGTTTCCAAGTGCTGTTTAACAATTAATTTGCCAAATATCAAATTTGATTTAACTATTTTCAGTCACAATAGAGACGCATGTGGGGAATTTCAGGTGAATGAGTTTAACCCAATTGACATTACACAGAGGTATCACAATAACTGGATGTTGTAAAGGAGGTTGGTTGTAATTAGTTTGGCATTGAAGACCTGGCTGCTTTTGCCATCTGCACTAGAAACTGCTTAATTTCTGAAAAACAGCAGATTCACAGCCCTGGCAAAGGTCATTCAGTATAGGAATAAGTCTGTGCTACACCAGACTTGGTACCAGGCTTTCAGAGCCTGAAAAATATGGTGAGCAGTATTCCTTTCAGTCAGTTTTTCAGAAATTTAAATCTTTTTAATATACACTCTCTAATCTCTCAAAAAATATCAAGGGCTAGGCTGGGTGCCAGCATGTAACAAGCTGCTTTCTGAGGTACCAGCTCTCACCTTTATGTAGATTTGATGGGATTAAAAGCTGTGCTGCAAGAACTCTTTGATCAAAGAAGCAGCTGAAAATTGAACATGCTGCATCTCTGAGTTGCTGTATCCAGTTCATCCAGCTCTGGCATCCTGCTCTGTCTCTGGCACCATTCTGCCATTCCTGCCTGCATCCAGCATGCTGATCTGGAGCCCAAAATCAAAGTTCTCCATAAGCCAGCCATTTGCCTGAAACCCTGAGGATACTTCGGTATTTAAAAGTGGGGTGTTTTTTCTGAGACATATCACAAATATTTAAAAAAGGGAAATTAAACAACTGCAGAGTAGTTTTTTTTTTTTTCAAACTTTGCAAAGATTTTTATTGAACGTGAGGATATGGGGGAAAGATCACTATAATGAATGTCATAAGCATTTGATTTACCTGCTTTTTAGTTTTAGTCTCTTTCCATTGAATTGCAGTAATAAAAGGACAGCAAGCAGGAAATGAAGCAGCAACTGGTGATAAAAGAGGCTTTTGGGAAAATACATCGAGGGCCCTTCAGAAACATTTGTGGGCCTGCTTCCAGTGGGGCTGAGAGCCTTGGTTTGGTTTGGTTTCCTGGTTTATCCCAAAGCTCCCAGCTGGGGCTGGGGCTGCACTGGGCTGAGCCAGCAGCTCGCAGGGGTTTTGCAGGGGAGCACTGACAGCTGAGCTCCTTCAGGCAAACCCTGCCTGGGGACTTGGCCCTCACTGCTTTGAAGAGTGGGTTCAGAGGACAGCAGGAGCTGGCACTTGGCAAAGTGCTGTTTTGAATCACCTGAAGCAAGTGTAACAAACAAAGGTGCAAAATGTAAATACTCCTGGAAGGGCTGGAGGTTCACTTTGCTGATGGCATGGGAACGAGTATGTGAAAATTAATTGCATGAGAAATGCACAGATTTGGCAGAGGAGTTGTGACAGTTGCTGATGTTTCAGTTGCTTTCAGTTCATGCTGTATCTGAAGTGCAGCATGAATGGGCCTCCTTTCAGAAACGTTGAATGTTAAGTTCCTCAGTGGATGGTTTTCAAGGGCTGCTCTATTAAATCCCACCTTTATCTGCAGAGGTCTGATTCAGGAACCTTCTCCTGGCACAAAGGTGGCAGCAGGAAATGTGAAAGCTGCATTTGGGCCCTATTTTGAGAAAACAATGTCATGTTGCTTATTTACAGTCAGCCCCAAAACCTGGTGCTTTGCATCTGGAAAGTGAACCACAAAGTACTTCAGAGGTTGTCCTTATAGGCAAGAGCCAGTCCTGTCCTGCTCTTTGGGATGTACTTGTGGCAAAAATGTGATTTACCAGAGTAAAAAACCATCAAAGGAAGCAGCGTAGCACCTACCAGCAGGGGATGTGTGCAGCAAGGCTGAATGCCTGTGCCAGTGTTCTGTGTCCTGCAGGGACAGTCCTGACCCTGCAGCAGCTGAGTTCTCTCCCCAAGGGAAATTTGGTTTATTTACACTGCTGAAGTAAACCTGAAGGAGAAAGGACTGCACACAGGAGTGTTTCTCTGCTCAGTGCCAAGTGAGGGGAAATGCCAGTTGTTTGTCAGCAGTTTGGAGGTCTGTCAGTCTGACACTTGTTTGGTGGCCTGTGTGAGCACTGCCTGGGCTGCCCCTGCTCCTCAGAGATGCTCTGACTTGGCTGAGGCATTGCTTAAATCGGAGCAAACGCTCAGAATTGCAGGCTGGGTGTTTGCATGCAAAGGAAATGCTCCAAAGCTGATCGGGGGAGTTACAGAAGGGCAAAGGAGTGCATTTCAAAGAGAATTGGAGCACTAAAAATTGATTCAGTTGGAGCATCTGACTAGCAGATGGGAAGGAATAAAGAACATGAAATCCATGGGAGCGAGTTAGCAGCAGGTGAAGTGTGGGACTCGTGTAGCATAAACCACAATGCAACCTCTCATTTATAAGAGATTATGAGAGTTACAGAGATCCAGTGTCTGCAACAGGAAACTCGTGGCACTTCCCCAGACACCAGGGAGGCTCTGATCTGTGCCAGCCTGCGGCCACAGGAGCCAGCAGAGCCTCAGCAGCTGCAGGAAATAATCTGGACTTGTTCAGGTGATCCTCCTGCTCTGTTCCTTCTGGGAGACAGGAGAATGGTCTGGAAGGTGCAAAGTCACGCTGGCTGTCACTTTTTCAACCAGCCAGCAGGTCAGAACTGCAGCTGATACCATCCTCCCAGCAGGCCTGCAGCACCCTTCTCCAGGGCAGGGCTGCTCTCTCAGGAGGTCTGGAGGGGAGCACAGCAGGCCATTGGGGTTTTGGGTGGCAGGAGAAAATGTTCCTTGTGTTCTTCAGTTCCACGTGGCTCTGTGCTTTGGTGTCTTGCTCAATAGCTCAGCTGGTCTGTTTTGACTTGGCTCCTTGGATCTGTGACAATTTACTGGATTTAAATGGGAAGAATTCATTCTTTTGACTCTTGGAGGTATTCTATCTTTTGGACTTAAAACAGCAGTAGTAGTGAAAACTTCCTGGCAAGCATATATATATATATTTATTTTTTTTTTTAATTTGGTCAATGTGCTTTCCCTGTGTTCTCACCTTTTGTTTATCCCAAAGAAGGTGGAACACAGAGAAGCTTGTTAATGGACTTCACAGGAATGAAAAAGGAGAGTGACTGTGATGTTTAGTTTGTGAAGAGGGCAGACATTAGCCTTGGGAACCGTGCTTTTAATTGTTAGTCACAAACTTTGCTTTCAAGGCTGTACAGAATTGGAGGAGAATCACACATTGGAACTGTGCTTGCACAGAGAGGAGGTTGCATAACTGGGCTGAGATGACAAAAAGCTGTTACTGAAATCAAACCTGCACATCTGTGGGGAATTGTAATTCCCAGTAAAACATGCAAAGGCTAGATCTGTAGCTGAGGGTTGTATCAATGGACTTGTGTAAATAACAAATCATTCCAGTTTTCAGAAGCCTTCACAGAGCAAGGGATAAACCTGTGGCAAATTCAGCATGGCCTTGGCAAGTGCAATCCTGTGCTCTTTGCAGTCACACAATATTCAAATTCAATTCTTCTTCATTGTCTGCAGCTCCTCACACCCTCCTGGTGAGACTGGCTGAGCACCCCCAGCCCACACAGATATTTGGCATTGGTGTGCAAGGAGGGGGTGAAAAAGTCACTTCTGGGAGGTTTCAGGGTATTTCTGGCTTTCCTCACAGTCAAAAACCTTTTAGACATAAAAACTTTTGGAAAAATAAATGTCCTGTGTGCTGGTGTAAAGGAGTGCTCCTGAGAATGGGGAAGGCAAGCCCTGGAAGTGAGGAGATAAATAACAACAGCTGGGAAATTGGAATAGGGAAAAAAAGTAAGAGGGATTAAAGCCAATTCTAGGGGAAAAACTTTACTCTTGTGCTTTAAAGCACACCTCTCATAAGGGATATCTTAGTTGCACTGGTTTTCATGAGGCATAATCACATACTCAAAGCTTTTAGAGAGTTCATTCTTTGAAGTACTTTTCCATGTCAGGGTTTTAAAAAAACCCACAAAACCACTCACATTGCTGGATTACTTTTCCCCATCCAGCGTTGCAGCATATCCTGTCCCATCCATCCTCGGGCTTTTCACTTGTGTCTCTAATGTTTTGCAGGGATTTCACTGAAGTCAGTTAAGTTAGTGTGGATTTACCCTGAGAGTTTGCAGAGCAAGAACTGCTACATCTCATTTTTTAAGGGTCCTCTCTTTTCCAAACACAGGCCTTGCCTATAAAGGTGTGGGGGTGTTTTTTGGGAGCAGGATGTAGGACCAGGTGACTGCTGCTGTTTCTTTATCCCTGAATGCACTTTCCATCAGAGCAGTCATCAGAGGAACATGCCAAGCAGCTTTTCCTGAAAAGGGGAAGCTGAAGGGTGTTAGATGCAGGCCTCCAAACACTGATATGGGGTCTGTGGGTAACGTGAGGAGCTGTGTGTGTTCATAGCACTGGGACAGGATGGAAGCCAGCTTCCAGGCCAGGAAGGTGCAGGAAATCTGCAGAGGTGATGCTGAGGGGTGCACATCTGACGTGGTGTAGGTGATACACAGCTAAAAATACCTTCTTCCCCACCAATGTGGAACAGGCATCTTGTTAATTAGCCATCTTTTAAACTTGGTTTGCAAATTGGCTTAATAATATATAATCATGATTTACTTAGAGGCAAATTAGCATTTGACTTTGAATTTTGGATAAGTCATCTGCATTCCTGGTGTGTTATCATGGAGCTCATGCTTGGCACTTCATGGTTTTGAGGTCAACAATGTAAGCACACTGGACAGCTTTTTTTTCTTTTTATTTCATAAGATTTAACCTAAATCATGGCATTAAGCAACATTATGTGAATCTGGTTATGCTGTTCATTAAAAGTACACGTGACAGGTTCCTTTTTCTTTCAAATCCAGCCAGGCAGTTGTTGCTGAGTTTCTGGGTTTGTGCCCAAAGGGCATGTATTATTGATCACATAATACAATCATTTCTGTCAATAAACAGAAATCCCCATGTTGCCCAGGTTAAGATGTGTTTGTGACACAAGGAACTGACCCCTGCACTTTGATACATGACAAACTGGGCTGTGTGGAAATCTAATGCACTGAAATGTGCACTTTTCTTTCCTTTCGTTTTGTTTTTTTAAAGAAATCATTTTTGAAAAGTAGAATTAACTGCCTGTTTCCACTGTGATCCACATTCATTTATTTCTCTGTTTGCTGTTCTGTCTATCAAAACTTTTGGTAATCAAGGAGTCTCAAAACACAAGGCCTGGCAGCCTGGCTCCAGTGTCAGGACACTCACAAAAAGGAGGGGAGAGCTGCACTGTGGCTATTTAATAATCAAAATTTACTGGTTGAGCAGGAAAAGCACATTCTGGGTATTTTTTCTGCTTTATTGTTTGCATGCTGCTGCTCCAGCTGCACAAAGCTCCCAGGAGTCTCTAGTTTATAGTACATGACTCATTGGTCTTTTGACACTGAGCTGTTTGACATGGAGATTTTTATTTGTACTTTCATGGAGGAATGTATGTACAGATAAAGGTTACAGAGGGAGGTGAGTGGCCCTCAAACTGTGTTACCTTTAAAAAGTCTGTCCTCCTCTACAATGTTCAAGAGGATGGCAGTGATGTCCCTTCCAGAAGGCTCAGAACATGCCTCTGTGGTTTGTGTCCATACAGAAAATACCTCTGACAGGTTATTTACTTCTCACACACTCCAAATGGCCGTGGAACAACCATATTTGAGAGTGCCTTGTTGTAAACCAGACCTGCTTCACTTCAGCTTGGCTTAGCAAGCAGGTAGGAACATTAAAGGAATGTGACCACACTGCAGTGTTCTTCCCTTTTCCCTTCCCTTTTCCAGTCATTATTGTGGTGCCAGTGGTCTCAGGTCCTTTGGCCACTGCCTTTCAGGAAGGGTTTTGTATCTACTGTTGGTCAGTCTCCAGCAACACTTAGTGGGAAGTGCCCTAAACATATTTGCAAATGTACACCTGGAGCTTGGCAGCAAAATTCCCCAGGCTTTTCTTAAACATTTTGTAGGTTCAAAAATGGAAAGGCAGGGAAGAAAATGCCGAGGACAGCAAGGGGATCTGTGCCAGGTACATTCTTCTGGGAGCTGCTTCGAGGCAAGGAATGATTTTATCTCCCACTGCCCTCAGAAGCCACCAGCATTTCTGTTCTTCATTCCATTAGAGGAGCACAAAAGATCTGGAGCTGGTCTGTGTGAGGGTCAGACCGTGGCCATCCCTGCCCTTTAAAGAAATTTATTCAACTGTGCATGATTAATTCTTTCTTCCAGTGAATCACTTAGAGCCACTGAGAGAAACACAATAGCTACTTTCTACCTGCAAAAATCAGCAGGTATTTAAACTTCCTGGAGCCTCAATAACCCCAAAGCAGTCACTTGCTGTGAACCCTTTGTTCTGCCTCTCTCTTTCTAATGCCCTGCACTTTGTATTCATGTTGGAATTCTTATTCGGGGGTTCAGCTCAATGACAGAGCGAGGAAGACTCTGCTATTCCATCTCTAGAAGAGCTCTCCTGACAGACAGCTAAAAGTTTCTCTAGTTATCTGCAGGTGTTTCAGTATTTGAAAATTGCTGTGGAAAAGCAGAAATTGTTTGGGGCAGAGTTGGTTGAAATTCTGTCAACATGAGATGATTTTAATGAGTGTGGAAGGAGGCTGCATACAGGAGTCAGTAATGCCAACCTGCTGAAAACCTCAAATAATTATAAATAGCCTTGTGATAACTTGAAGTGATAGCCTCTCATTTTTGGGTGGCATTTCTGTGTGTGAGGACAAAGGTCCTGTATTTTGAAGTTTAAAGCCCTCATTCTGTACTCATCTGTCTAGATGGGAAGATGGGTAGAGAAAAAGGGAAAAGGAGGTTACTGTTGGTCCCCCACTGCCCTGGGTGCTGATGTAAAGGGGTCAATAAAACAGTCATGGTTTGGGACATGTACAGTGTGGATATTCTGGGATTTCCTGCTGCAGCTTTCAGGCTTCTATTCCAAATCCTTGTATTTCGTGCACTTCAGGTTTTGGTCAGGCAGATCTTGCTGAGTGGAGAATAAAAGGCATTCTAACCTACATGGGACCTTTCAGTTGATTACATTTTTCATCCTCTGAGGAAAACCCTTTTTAGAGGTTGGGAAAACAAGGTGTCTAATTACAGTTGACTCCAGTGGATGAACCTCAGTTTTAGTCTGGAAAAGTTGAAAAGGAGTCCATGGTTATTTTAAAATTAATTATCACTCTTCTGAAGTCCTGCTGGGAAAAAAAAAAAAAAAAAGAACAGCTAGGCAAAAACAGGCAGTAAAATGACACTCAGGTGAGGCAAAATCTACCATATGTCAGCTCCACCTCAGAGCCAGTGGGGTGCTGCCTTTGTTTGTGCCAGTGGGGTATTTTTGCTGGGGTATTCCAGGAGACCTTGTGCTTCCCGTGGCAAAGCCCTGGCATTCAGTGGGTCTGACACGACAGAAACAACACTGGGCTGCCTTCTTTGGTTTAGGATTCCTCTTATTTTACAGTTAGATTCTGAGGCACTCACAGCACTTACAATAACGATGTAAATATTTGAATTTTTATTTCTCATAGCTGATCACCTGACCTTGACATTTGCTGAGTACAACAGCTGCAGGACCCGGGGGGGGACGATGGGGTAAGAAATGTGTATGGATCTCCTCAGCAGGGCATTGGCTCAGCTCTCCTCAAATATTTCCTCCTGAGGTGTTGGTGCTGAACGTGTGGGCACTTCCTCCCTGGTGGCATCAGAGCCGTGGCTGCTGAGGGCTTTGGTGTGCTGCAAGTCATTTACACTGCCTAGAAAACAGGGAGCAAAGCTTGTGAGAGGCCCCGAGCAATTCTGTGTGCAGCAGGCGCAGGGCAGGTGGGAATTTCCCTGGGGACACCCCTGGAAAAGGGAGGACTTGCAGTCAGGCCTGGCACAGCCTGTTGTGTGCCTGGGGGGGTGATGGCTGGAGGTGACACTGTCCCTGACCATGAGCCAGCAGGGACAAAAGCTGATTGGAGACTTTGCCTTGGAGAGAGGAAAAGAATTCTGCCTTCCCTCTGTAGAACAGGGAGATCTGTCATTTTAAAGCTCTGTTTCTGGTCACTGTTTATCCACACCCTCCCAAGCACTACACAGGTTGGCAGAATGAGTGCAGCATCCAGGAGTGCTTGGTCCAAGGAGCTGTGTAGTGGAAAGGTGCCTCAGGGCAGGAAAGCAGCTGCTCCAGTCGTGATTGATGGGGATTCTCTTCTTTTGGCTCCCTTCTTATCTTCCTTGCCCTCATGGATGACAAACAGAGAAAGCAAAGGGTTGCCTCCTCATGCAGTGTGTGACTTGTTGGCGCAGCATTAATAAAAGAGCACTAATAAAAGAGCTGTTCGTGGGCTTGGCTGTTTATGGACCTTGTGTTGGAGCTGCAGGGGGGGTTTCCCTCTTGGTCCATGGTACAGGAAGCTGCACAACGGACGAGGAGCTAAAATTGTATTTTACAGTCTGGATCAGCAAATCTTTCGAAGTTCATTGATCAAAGCTCGGCACAAAGTTATTTTGGGATGGCAGTTCCGACCTCTCCCTGACTTTGCAGAGAGAATTTGGAGAAACCCAGGCCTTTGTGTGCCACGGCTCTGGGCGTGGTACCGAACGGCAGAGGAGGGTGTGGCCGGGAGAGCCCTGGGGAAAGCACGGCTGTGGCAAGCGCCGGGAGCTCCTGATGCAGCCCAGGAGGGTGTGGCCGGGAGAGCCCTGGGGAAAGCACGGCTGTGGCAAGCACCGGGAGCTCCTGATGCAGCTCAGAGGATGCAGCTCCACGTTTCCTGCAGGAACAGGCTCCCAGCACCTCTCTGCAGGGAGCAACTTGGGCAAAATCCTTGTGATTCAATGAACGAGGCTCTGTTAGACTTCCTGCACAGTGGGCGTGCTGGGGTAAAAGAGGAATTGCAGAGCTCTTGGAGAAAGGCAGAATCCTTCTGAAATCTGCAGGTGTAAGAGCTGTCAGAAAAGTTTTAGATGCATTGTACTAAATTCAGCAAAAGTTGAGAGTGAAGTTTCAGGAAGGAGTTAAGGGAGAGAGAAAACATCTAAAATCAATCTCTGACACGACTCTGTCTGTGTGCTGGAGGGGCAGACAAGGAGAGGAACAAAAAAACTGGGTGAAGGCATTTTATGGAGACTTTGTGGGGTGAAGCTGCTCTTGATTTTAAGAGGGACTTGATATCTGTCTTCTGGGCCCAGCTGAGAGAAAATATTCCATGTGATTTAGGAGATCAACTCAATTCATTCAATTCACCTAGAGAAAGAAAAGTCATGAAACATCACCCATGATTAAACCAATCTGGTGCTGTTCTGTTCTGGTCTCAGACATTCCACAATCAGAAAAACAAGGGAGCATCTTCAGATGGGTTCTTTGCTGTGTAAGAAATGTGGGATGATTTCTTTTTCACCAGATAGTCAATGTACAACCAATGTATTTTCAATGTATTTAAACTGATACTACATGCCAAGGTCTAAGTCAGTATTATGAAAAAAATCAACACCAAAAAAAACCCCATAATATATCCCCCCACCAAAAATACTCCACACAAACAAAGAAAATCAAACAAATCAACCAACCAAACTGAAAAAATCCCAGAAGGAATAGTAAATGTATTCTTACTGGTGTCCTTTGGGAACTCTCACCTCTAAATGTTACAAGGTGGTGGTGCAGACTGGTTTGTGTCATGAACATCTTCTAAGAATGATTATTTGTCCTCATTCATTGCTTGGTAAGAGTCCTCTTCCCTCCAGGTGAGTCCAGGAAGACCATGCACAGCTCCCTGGGATCAGCCAGGGAACTTTGTATTTGTTTCCGGCTCATTATTTTCCAGGGGAAAAAAGGTGGAGATGTGCAATAAGATCAGTTACCCTTGGAGGTAATTTAAGTTCTCTCTGTAGTTAATGAGCAGAGTAGATAGGAACCTAAAGATGAAGGTGGCTACACTAGTGCTGTCAAAAGCTGCATGGAAGTGACTGAAAGTGTAAGACTGAAATAATGATTTTGTGTATAATTAACAGAAAGTTTTCAACAATTGGCATTAGTGTTCCCAGGAAGGTGATGCAGGTTTTTGGTTATTTGACTTTGGTCAGACTTTACATGCTTAAAGCAGAATCCCAGCTGATGAAACAACACAGTTTTAATTCCTGCCTAACGAGCTTCCTGAGCATCACTCAGGGAACTCATTCCCAGCCTTTGTGGAACACGGTACTGGTGATGAATGGGCATGAGAGAATTCACCGTGAGGCTTTTGAGTATGAGAGAAACGCAAAGCTTCCATCCCAAACTGCCGTTTGTACACTGCTAAATGCAGGATCCCAAATCCTGAGAGCAGTTTGTCCTATTTTGTAGGACAAGTAGCTAACTCCAGTCCTTACCTGCTGGAGAAGATTCCCGTGAGGCATTTGCTGTGCTAATCTTGGTACACATTTTGTATGTGGTTCCTGTGTCGGGAGCTGTGGATTGTTCGTGGCAGGGATCATCCTAAGGGTGTTTGTGTTTTACCTCCGTGTCATCCTGGGTGTGGGGCACTCGGGAGTGTCTGCTGTGCCCGCTGGTTTCGTGGGATGCTTTTGTTGCCATGGATTGGCTGCTGAGTCTCTGTTTACGCAGCCCCTCTGCTTTGCTTTAACAAAGCAGCCCAGAGAGACCGACTCCTGATCCGAATGATCCTGCACTGAGAAGAGCGCTGATAAACCCCGGGAGGAGACGAGATGAGCCGCTGGAACTGCTCCCTCCCCGGCCACCGAAGGGCTGCCTCCCAGAAGATGGAGCTATTTCCCCGAGACTGCTGATGGAGACCTTGTAAGTTCAGTATCACATGAAACTGGGGAATTCTTACAGATGTCAGGGAATTATTCTTCACAGCTGAGAGAAAGAATAAAGAAATGAGCGTGCTGACCATAGTTACTTTATTATAAAATAAAGGTTTTATTTGGTTTTTACCTCAGTAATTATACCTCTTAACAATAATAGTACATGAAAGTGAGTTCAGTTATTAGAGTCCAGATGCCAGCCATTTTTTTTTCTTTGAACCTACACATGATTCTTGGCAGATTTAGATATATAAAGTGTTGCAATTTTCTTGAGTTTATCACTTGATTAGAGAGGGGCTGATTTCTCTTATTGACAGCAGTTACTCCCTTTCTGCTGGAAGCAAATCCATTTACTTCTCTTTGGGATGGAGAGGGGTATTTATTTCCACCTGTGAATGACAAGGCTGGGAGGGATTTTAAATTTCCACACTGAAAATCAGGTGAAAAAGTAATGAGCATAGAAGATTGAAGGCAAAAGGTGGGTGTTGATTCTTGCTCAAGGAAGGATGGTTTGTGGGAACCCACAGCCCCCTGAGTTGGGGCTGAGCAGCAGAGCCCTCCTGGGCTCAGATGATGAAGGAAATTGTAAGTACATGGGGATTTGAGTACATTTCTAATGTGCCTGTGTTCAGTGTCTGATCTTCTTCTCTTGAGAGCAGAACCCTCTCCCTCCTGCACTTCCCTGCTCACCCCCAAATCTGGGATAAGGCTCTTGGTCTCTCTTAGGCCTGGACACTCTGAAGAGTCCCTCTGGGAGCTTCACAAAACTGCTGTTAATGACACCCAGCACCTGTCAGTGTCTCAGCCTCGCTGTGGTGGCTGCTGTGAACATTTTGCTTTTCATTTTATTGCTGCAGATCAGATACTGTTTTTTTACAGCTCGCATGTGTGCTATCTAAACTGCAAAAAAGATTAAGAAGAAGGGAAGTTTTATAAGCACTGACGTGGTTGTCATGACTACCTAAGCCACTTTGCTGCTGCCATACAAGTCTTTCACTTTATCTGTCTAGCTTTTATACAAAAAACCCACATTTATATTTGCATGAGAGTCTGAAGAAATAGGGCTCAAGAAACATCTGTGAGCATGTGTGGGGTGTGACATGCAGGTGAAGCTGAGGCTCATCCCTCCAGTCAGATCACAGATGTCTGTGTTAAATTGTGTTAAATGCCTTGGACAGGGAGGGAGCCAAGTGCAAGGTGTCTCTGCTTTCGTCTGAGCTGACAAGATTGGAGTGCTTGCAGTCAGGGCTCCAGATGACCAGTGGAACAGGCTGCTCTGACTCACTGTGAGGTGCAAGTGTCCTCCCTGAAGCTGTCAGCCTTAGAAAGTTTGAATTTGTAGATAACATATTCTTAAAGAGCCTCCCCAACTCTTTTTTGAAGTCTGTAAGCCTCTTCCATAGGCCTGTAAGGCTGAACAGCTGGGATGTGTGAATGCTCTCTTGGAAAAGTACAATTGAGCCTCCAAAGCCTTTTTTGGTGGTTTGGGGGTTTTCTTTTTCATTTTTTTTCTATAAAGGAAGGGTTTGCTCAGTGACAGAGTTGGGGATCCTGCAAGGGAACAACCAGAAACAGGAGGGGTCTGTGTGTAAATGTTAGCATATTCCTGGTGCTTCATTTCAGCCCAGCAATGGTAAACACAAGGAGAACAAGGAAAAGCACTAACTGTGCTTGGAAAAAGAAAAGATGTACCGTGCTCTGGGCACAGGGTCTCCAAAACAAGGGGCAGTTTGAGATAAAGTTTTGTTGCCAGGAGACTGTAACCATGAAACAGAAATGCTGATTAGCTGAGATACTTGTGAGATGATGAAAAAAGACATCTTGGTGTCTGTGTTATATCAAAAGCATAAAACAACAGTTATCCTGGAAAAGCTAAACACAACAATGCAGATCCTAACAGCAGTAAATCCAGCCCAAGTGCAAGTGGTCACAGGCTGATTTAAAGTTTAAGAGCATAGCTGGAGTTGGTCATTAAATGCCCCAGGAGTTAAATTATTGGAGGAGGAGGAAGATGAAGATGAAGAGGTGAAAAGTATGCAGCTCTGTCACTCTTTGAGCATGGAATCAGCTCAAACCTGTTGGAGAATGGGCAGCTGGGGTGAGAGGAGACTCTGTAACCTGTGTGTGCACAGCTTTGTGCTTCCCTAAGGAGCCAGCAACTTCTGAAGAGGATCATTACAGTACAAAAAGGCATTTTAAGTTCCAGGTGGGCATCAAAGAGAAAAGTTTCGAAAGAAATCAAATGAAAGGAAACAAGGATAGAATTTCAAAAGACACAAGTCTGGTCATCAGGTTCCTTTAATGGGAATAGGGAAATAGTAACTTGCAAAGAAAGAAGGGCTCTGTTAAAAATCTCCTCTTTTATGTTCCCCTGGAAAGGCTGTCATGGTCAGAGGAAAAGAAAATTGTCCACTATGATGAGGCAGGTTTGCATTCCTCTCTGTCATTTGGTTCCTGACAAAGCTGGCAAATACTTGTATAAGAGAAAACATCTGCAAAATGCTCCTGTAGCTGGTGGGGATATGAAGGAAGTTTCAAGTAAAACCATTTCAGTGTGTTCATTTGCTTTTTTTATGGCGTGAGAATCTGGAGTTGTGAAAGCGTTTGCAACTCCTGAAAAAATTGTAGGCTACTCAATCATGTTATTAGAATAAAATCAATGATTTATACTAAGCATTCCTAAAAATTGCAAAATGTAATTTCATTATTTTGCCAGCGGGGAAATGGTGAAGAAATGAGCTGTGCTTGCTTAACTTAATTTTTGTTTCTTAGCATGAGGTTTGTAATTACTTTAAGTAAGCAAGTTATTTGTTTCTATTAGCAGTAATTGACGAGTAAATGTGATAGTGAAATATTTTCTCCTGGAAAACTCTACTAGCAAGTCACTAGTTAAGAGCTCTGACCACAATTCCTGTGCCAGGTGAGTCTCCAGTTTGTCATGCCAGAGGCTCAGCTATCCTGAGCATAATGCACCCATCAGTGACTGGAGGCTGCAGGTCCCTGTTCCTGCACACTCCCTGCAGTAACACCCCTCACATCCTCAGTGAGAACAGGCAGCACCAGCAAGGTAACGAGCTTTTATTGCTGTTTCTCAGCTAATCTCTTCTATTGGGACTTAAGCTGCTCTGCCAGAAGCATAGAATAGGCTGGGTGTCTGTTTTCTACTGTGGGATAGGTGGAATTTGGAGTGTGTTACTCCCAGGGCTTTCCTTCTGGGACACTGCTGCTGGTTTGTTACTCCCATCATGGGGGTGTTGATTCACAGTGTCTGTGAGCAGAGTCCTGCCAATTCCCAGCTCCTGGGTCCCTGTGACTCTCCAAATGCTGTTCCCCAGTGTTTTGCAGTGATGGGTGTGATTAGCTGCTGCTGCTGTTGCATTGATTGATACCACATTAAAGACAGCCTGTCAGGCTTGGCTTCCTTGAAGAATGTGTGGCAGAGGCTGGATACTTCCAGGAACTGTTTGTCCCTGGGAATTTGCACCTGTAAACAACTGCTGGTAGCTGCCTTCTGTAAATGCTAAATAAAGCTGCCTGCCTTGGGAAACCACAGTGTGTCCTCAGAGCCCCACAGGAGCCACTGGGGTGGCTTTTAACAGCCTGTGGCAGGAAATCATCCTGTGGCACAGTTAGTAGGGAATGCCCGTTCTCCTGCAGCTCACAGATGGTTCTGGAGCTCCTCAAAGCTCAAAGTCATCAAGCAGTTTTAAAAACCAAGAGTTCGTTAAAATTAGGGGGTTTTTCATAGGCAGAGTGCATCTCAGAGAACATGCCCTGTGTTGCTCACCCCCAAGTAGCTCAGGAGTGAGAAATTATAGAAAAAAAGCAGACTGAAGAGACACACAGAAATCCTCAGGGAATCATAGCTGCCTGTTTTCTGTCTTCTCAATTCATTTGTTTCCTGCCACGAGGAGATGTAGGAAAATAAACAGAATTATCACCCGAGAAAAGACAATGCCGATTGATGAGTGCATTGTGTGGCAGCAATCTCTTCATTGCTTGGGAGAGGACAAAAACCGTTCCTAATGAGGGCTTTCATTGCTTGCAAACTCAGCCAGTGCTGATCAGCCCCTCACGGATTAGGGACGTTCAGGAACAGCCAACTGTCTGCAACAAAGGAGTACATTTTCTCAGGATAAAAAAGCAAGCTGAGGATTACAAGGACCCAACAGTCTTTATCTGCAGAAAATCCTTGTTTCAGGTTTCTTACCTCTTCTTAAAGGCTTGGAATAAATAACATTGATTTCCTTTAAAACCTAATGTGTTCACTGTTAAAGTATTCACACAGCTTAGAAAAGAGATGAGATTATTTTGCTTTTAAGCTATCCTTCAATGTGAAAAGAGATCTATTCTGTCTTATTTGTCTACAAATTATAAAATTTTAGACAGATATTATATTTATACTTATTTGAGCTGTTCCTACAGGGATTACTGCTCAGCCAGTAACTGGAGGTGAAAACATGTTTGGAAATTTTCCAGTTCCTATCTGTGTGTCAATGCAGATATGTAGATGCAGGGGAAGGCCCCTAAATTTGGATCAGTGGAGCTGTTCCCTTGAGCTCTTTTTCCTGCCTCACCTGCCCTTTGAGCTCTATACTGGCAGTGATACCTCTGAGTCCAGAGGAAATATCTGAGTGAAGGTTTGTTGTGTACAGTCTCTGTATTATTTTGTGGTTTCCTAGTGCTGAGCTCCCAGCCAGTCCATAACATCTGGCTGCATTTATCCACTTGGCACAGAAACTCTCTTTTAAGTGCTCTGTTTCTGCAGAGTCATGGAAGATATTCTCAGGAGCTGACCCACAGCAAAACATAACCTGGGAGAGCAGAGCAGCCGTGGATCACCTGCCAGGGCAGAATTGATCCCAGTGCCTGTGATCCCTTAAGTTTCAGCTTTTATACTTTTCAGATTCTGTGCTGGTTCAGTGTGCAGTTCTGGGCTTCACATGAAGGGTTGGTGAGCTTTCCTCACAGAGCAGGGAGACAAAACAATTCCTTTCCAGCTGAGCACCAAGGACAACCAATACAAATTTTAGGCCCAAGAGTGGAAACAGCAGTGAAGGAAGAGAGGGAACAAGGAGGATGGAGCTTCATCACCTGCAGCTGCAATTGGACAATTCACTCCAATCTGCTGATGGACCAAAACCCATCAAAGTGTGAGGCCTCGTGCCCGAGATCCATTTTGTGCCCATTTGTGGGTTTGACTTGGGTGCAGCCCCAAGGGGTTCCTGCCCTGCCCAGGCTGGATCCTTGCAATAAATCCCTTTTATCCTTTTATTCTACCCAGTCTCTATTTCCAGGTCAGCCTTCCCAGGCATCACCTGCTTTAGGGGCAGAGGGAATTGAAGCCTTGCCCCCTGGGGCTTTGCCTGACTCGCAGCTGTCCCTCCATTAAGGCCCTGTTGTCGATGCTGCCCCCAGACTGGAAGAGGATGCACTCAGTGGGGGAACAGCCAGCCCTGGCAGGTATCATGAGCAATATTTGTAGTGTAAGGGAGGTGCTGAGCTCCCAAACAGAGCTAGGCAGGAGCCATGGTAATGCCTCACTGCTCCAGGCATTGGGGTTTGCACAAATTCCCTGTAGTTGGAGCGCTGCTGCCACATCCAGAGTTCCGCTGAGGCTTGTAAGATGCTTAAATATTAAATGGTTATTGACTTCTTATCCTGAGAAACTTGATTGTGTAAGCCAACTGAAACCTCTGTAGGTCCCTAACAAAACTGGAAGTGATGGGTTTGAAGGGAGGGTATGGTAGAACAGCTGGAGGGGGAATGGCCATTACTGCAAGCAGAGTGTTACTGAATGCCAGGCAAGATAGCCTGGAAATCCTGGATTGCCTTGGTCTCGTGTTGGTTTGGGACAGTGTGGGGCTCAGGGGCTGCAGCAGCAGCACAGAGTTTGCTGGTAGAGGATATTAGCACTAAAGGACTTTGTTCTGCAGTTAAACTGGGGTGGATTCTGGATGGATTTAGAAATAAGAGTCTTCCTAACTCAGAGGCTGGGGCTGAGGGACATTCCTTTCTCCTGTGGTTCAGATTCTCTCTCAGTGGCTTATATCCACTACAAAGAGTTTCCAGGAAAGGTTATTCAGCATTAAGTGTTCAGCCCTTGGAGACCTCCAGGGAAGGAGCCAAGGAAGTGAAGTGCATATTTTTGCAGGGTATTTTTCCATCCAGCCCTGGCCTTTTGATCTGGAATGTGTAACCTCTAACATGCCTATTCCATAGTAGCATATCCAAGCCCTCAGTTTAAGTTCAGGTGTTGAATAGAGAAGAATCATTTGCAGAGGTGGATTTAAACTTCTTCAGAGTTTGGAAAGATTCTATTTTTCATGAAATTCTCTTCCCCTGTCTGTTTCAGATTACAAAATCTATGCTACATACTTTTATTTTCTCGCCTGACTTTGGCAGTGTCTGGGTTTGCTGTCGCTCTCCAGGCTGTATTTTTCCTTTCTTTTAAAATTGTCAGACATTTAAAAATGAGCAAGCTCCTGATTAATAACTAATTGGCTTTAGCAAACAGCTCTTGCTGGGTGGTTACCTTGAGCCAATTCTTATTAGTATTCCAACACACGCAGGAAGTGTTCTCCCTCGTTGGAGGCTGATGTTACATCTCTTTAGCCACTTACACAATAAAGCTAAGTGAATTAGTATTGATTCCCTTACTTGTAATAACAGGAATGCAACCTAATCGCCTCTCCAAATCACCCAGGCATTCCTGACCGAGGCTGGAATGGAAAAAATGTATGGAGAGGACAGGAATTTTGTGTTGCTGAGGGCAGCTCTTTGAGACAGGCACTTCCCCAGGCAGGGCTTGCTCCCGACCTGGGCAGTGAGAAACATTTTGAATATTACAGTTGCTAGGTACAAGAAGAAGTTTTTCCTTCCATGGTGTCTTGAATTATGTTTTGGTTTTATATTGACAGCAAGAATTAATTAATATTTTACAGGATTCACTCAGAAGTTCAATCCCCCAAAGCATTTCTCCTGTTTTGTTAAAATCACACTCCCACTCTCTGGGAGAGTGTTTCTTCTTTATCCATTTTTCTGAGCAAGTCAGGAAATTTATTACTCTTGTTACAGGCTCTAAATGCAGGTACAGTGGAGAGAAAGACAGATATGAAGTTATTGAGATTTTCTGAGCAGCTTCTTCCTTTTCCTGTCTGAATCCTTCCCTCCTTCGGTCCTAAAAAACTCTCCTCTCTTCCTGCGAATCCTGGAACACCAGAGCAGAACACTGTGTTATGCTGGACAATTTACAGAAGTTCTTTGCATACTGAAAATCCTCTTGCAGGAATCAAAGTACCCGTGCTGCTGCCAGAAATGCTGTTGCTGGTCAAAAAATAAAATAATAATAATTTAAAAAGAGACCATACCAGAATATAATTTGTCACTAAGAAATGCTGACCAGCTTTTCTGATCAGTCTACTTTGTGCACAGTGTTTGACTGGCTGCAGGAAGCTATTCCTAAGTAATACTTCTGTTGGTAAAGGTCACACAAATACCCAAAAATGCCATGCACAGCTTTTGCAGGGCATTTAGGACCTAATCAAACCCAGCAAGGAAAGGAACTACTTGAAAAGTAGATGAAATCAGGTTTTGAAATGTTTAGCCTAAACTACTGATGTTTACACACAGAGCTGAGTTTGGAGAGAGGTTTGTCCTTTGCTGAGCTTTTCCAAGTGCAGTTCTTCCACTTTTCATTGCCTCAGGTTTCCAGAACTGAAGGCAGAATTGCACCTTCAGTGAAGGTTCCGTGGAATGTCACCTGCTGTGACATCCCAGTGCTGCAATCCTGTGTCCCTCTGCACTGCCTGAGGTGTGTCACACACCCGCTGTATTTCCTACTAAACTGGTCTTGGATGATCCTGAAAAGATAAAAAGGGACCCAGCCAGCTCCCAGTTTAGTGTCACTTACAGATTTATCAATTCTCTTCCAGAAACCTTTGATCAAATAGTCCTTGTTGTCCTGGCTGTTTGTGTGCAGTGGGTAGAGACAAACTTTAGAATTGAATGGGTAATAAACTTCCTTGGGGTGACCGTTCTCTTTGAGTGGGCAGTAACCAAGATGTATTTCAGAGGACAGAAAAAGGGAAACCTTTATTCAGAAACCCCCTGCATCTCTTGAAACGTAACACGCAATGCATTTGTGCAGACACGAAAGTGATAATAATAAACTTCCCTGTTTCTCATGCCCCTTTCTACGTAATCAAACATCTGCTCCATTTCCAGAGTGACGCTCCCCACCTGCCACAGATGAGCCTGGAATGTTTGATGCTTTTATTCCAGAGAGCTTTCACAACACAAGTCAGAGCAAATCTATTCAATGTTCTTTTCATTGCTGTTGATTTTGTGATGCCAACAAACTCTGCAGCAATTTGCTGTAAATGCAATGTAGGGAAGGAATTGTCATTAAAAAAGTAGGTACAAAATTGCAAACTAAAACCCAGTGAGCAGGACTTTGCCTGCTTTGCTGAGGTGGAAAATCTCACAATCAGTTTAAGCAAGACTGGAGTGTGCTGTCAAGGATTGGATTGAGACACCTTGACCTTTCTATGGAGGCTCCTTCTGGAGCTGGGGTAACTCCTTCCAGAATGTTCCTTTGTTTGACAGCCCAAGGGCTGCCTGGGAGCTGAATTCCCAAAGCTGTTCCCAGCTCCTGTGTGCAGTGAGTGTGGCAAGCTGGCCGTAGGACCCAGCTTTCCCCTGGGAGCACCGTGGCTGTTGTTTGAGAGGGAGGCACTCTCAGGAAGCTGAATGTTTCATTTAACCACCTGTATTTGAAGCAGATACAGGAATTCTGCAGTCCCTCCCTTCTGGAGTTTCACTGTTGCCAGTGGAATTGCCAGTGTTGGTATGGATATCACACATAAAGTAACTCCACATTTCTGTTACCTTCATTGTGATGTGAAAGAAACTAGGTTGGGTCCTGATGTGTGGTAAAATGTATTTTGCTGTGTGAAGTCCTTTGGGGCACTTTATTGAGCATGAGTTACTGCTAGGTTGGCTCAGAGGTTAAAAATAGAAATGTCAAGCCCTGAAAAGCCTTTTTCCAGCCATTTCTCACTTCCATTTTGTTCCATCCCTTTTCATGTCACTCTGTTGTAGAGACCTGTGTAATGCTTAGGATATACAAATTATCTTTAAAGTTAAAATGTTCATATCTCAGGATGAAAAGTTACTCATGTAATTCCTACCATTGCACAACATTACTTTACCACTAATTGTATCTGTAAAAGGCAGGAATGCTGGGCTAATTTCAAATGATGGATTATGTGTAAAATTAGCTTTCCTTAGGAAAAAATTCTCTTTTGTGGTGAGTAATGATCACCAACAGGAGTTGTGGGATTCTTTGACCAGTGAGAATCAGGAGAGATTCCTGTTACAGCAGGAATTTATAAATATGAAAGTTGATTTCTTTATTATTAAAGACCAGTTTTTCTGGTGATTCATTTAAAAATAAGAAATATCTTTCAGAAAATAGAAGCATTCAAATTTTTCACCTGTTTTTAACCTGAACATCATTCTTCCCTGAGAGCCTTTTAGAATTTGCACACAGATATACCTACTTGCTTTTGTCCTATCTGGAAATAACTGTTTTGGATCAGGAAAGGTATATTCCTGCTTAATGTTTTTTCTCCATTTTCACTTTTTTTTTTTCCATCCAGAAGTAAAAAATGGTTCACTTCTGAATAGTGCCATCCACGAACACCCCCTTTAGGAAAGGCTTGGGTTTGCTCATGTCTAAAGTCACAGGGCATTGAGGAAGATAATGGAACAGCAAGTGTCTACTGCTGCCTTCTTACACTAAAAACATGATCAATATTCCAGGGACACATTATTTTAAAGGAGGGTTTCCAGCCCCATAAAGCCAAGATGTTTGACTGTGAGCAGAGAGTGACATTGCCCAGGCTTGAGCGTTCTTGGCATTATTGATAAACCCCATGTTCCTCAGAAAGGGCAAAATTCCTCCTATCAGTCAGTTTTGTGCACTTGCTAATACTTACATGTGTTAGAAGCTGGTCTCTCTGGGCTTAATTACTGAGGGGACACCTTGCATATTAAACAGAATCATTTTTAATGTTAAAAACCTGCTTGAAACTCTTTGTGCTGCAGCATGAAAAGCTTCCTGTTCTCTTGTTTTGCTCCTTAATGGAGGATCAAACACTGTCTGTTTGCTTATTCCAGGAACAAATGCAAGCAATGGCACAAAAGTATTCTGTACGTCTTGTTAGTTATTGGGGGTGGGGGGGAAATCACCACTTTATTCTTAATTTTTTTACTAGATCCACTTGACTCTATAGATCACTGCAGGCAGCACTCTGGCTTGGTGCTGTTTATGGGCTGAACCCTTCAGCTGGCAGGAATAGGTGTGGTTTTGTTGTCCTCTGAATTTCCTCAGCTCTGAGTGGCTCCAGAAGTGGAGTTTGAAGTAGCAGAGTGCCCAGGCAGTGAGAGAGCTTTGAGCATATTTATTCTCTGATGGGAACAATCCCCTGAACTGCGGGCCCTGCTGAAGGCAGGAATCCATCTCTTGCTTCTTCTGTCACAGTCAGACATGAGGAGGATCCCTGCTCTCCCCAGAGCAGCTGTGCTGGCCCTGCTCCCCCACACAGCTTCCTTTGCTTTTAATTACAGAGAGGGACATGTTAGCACAGCTCAGCTGCTGAGCCATTGATCCAGATCAGAAACTGAGCACTGGAACATCGGGGGAAAGGGGGGATTTTACCCACTGCTAATGAGTACTGGCTTCAAGGGAACTTTTCCCAGAATCATGGAGTGATTTAGGTTGGAACAGCCCTCCAGAATCCTCCAGTCCAGCCATTCCCCCAGCACTGCCAAGGCTAGCCCTGTCCCCAAGTGCCACATCCCCACTTTTCAATATTTCTGGGGATGGTGGCTCCTCCACTGCCCAGGGCCGCCTGTTCAATGCTTGATGATATCCCAGTGCAGAAATTTTCCCTAATCTCCAATTTAAAGCTCCCCTGTGGGCTGAGCATTTGTAACTCGTGCCACAGGGTGCAAGAGGCTTTCCCAGGAGTTTGCCACTAATTGCATCTGTAAAAGGCAGGAATGCTGGGCTAATTTCAAATGATGGATTATGTGTAAAATTAGCTTTCCTTAGGAAAAAATTCTTCTTTATGGTGAGTAATGAAAATAATACTTCCCTGGTCAAGCTGAATATATTAATGATTAATATAAAATTAAGATAAATCACTGGTGAGCAGTGCAGTAAATATGCACTGAAATCAATCAGGTTTACATCACATCCTATTAATTACTGGGGTACTCTTCCACCAGGCTGTGTTTTGTTGCATTCACTGTATTCTCCTCCTCCTGAGCCACTTCCATGCTCATATCCCAACTCTCTCAGGGGAGTTTTATTCCCCTCTGTACCCACTCACATCTTAGCAGATAGATCCTTGTGTACTAAATACCAGAGCACTCGGCCAAGGACCTGCTGTGCTGGAGGTCACAGGGTGTTTGGGGAGGTTTAAAGCTGATGGTGCTGCTGAGGAATCTTCAGTATTCTGCTCCAAAAATAAGCAAGTTCATTAAGGAGCCACTTAATTTCCATTCCTAGTTTTGTTCGTGTCCCATAGAACTGAGAAGGGAGGAGGTTCTATGATCAGCCAAGGTATGGCCACCAGTGATGGACAAGCTCTTTGTATCTCTCCCCCTTTTTTTTTTTTTTAATTATTACCCATTTGTTCTCTGTCCTAAATACCCTGATGGACTCGTGCTCTGGGCTCCGAGTTGCAGCTGGACAGGAGCACCATCCATCAGGGATCCCAGGGTGTGAGAGCAGCCAGGGGCTGGAGCAGGGGGCACATGGGACACCCGATGGCTCCTAGCTTCCTGTCCCCAGCTCCAGCTCTGGGCAGAGCTCCAGGGCTGCTCTGCCCCAGGAGGGGGAATCCAAAACCAGCAAAGCACCAGGGGGTGTTTCTCCTGGTGTGACTCCTAGTGTGGAGGGAGGGATAGGGACAAAATGTACAGAATTTCCACAAACTCTGCTTTTCCTCCCTTCGTTTACAGAGCTGGTGTGCGCTGCCCAAGCCGGGAACACGTGTCCTTGTGCAGCTGGGTTGGCACAGTCTGGGCTCTTCCTTTTCCCAGTGCCCAGTGTGCCAGGCTGGTGCTGCTGTGCTGTGACAGTGACCTGGGGACACGGCCCTGCCCACATGTCCGAGCAGTGTCCCCTGGGGTGCTGGGGGCAGAGCCCTCCCTGTCTGTGCTGCTGCAGAGCTCAGCCGGGCGGGGCTGGCCCCGGAGCCCCAGGGCCACTTGGCTCACAGGGTTCTCCTGCTTCCCTTGTGTTTGACACTTTGAAGGCTGAGCCTCGTTCCAGGTGGGCAATGGCCAGCACCAGGCTGGGAAATGAGCTCTGGGAGATGGAGAACAGATGGAAAAGGGGGGAAAGAGTGACCACAAAACTAAAATGAGATTTGAGGCACATTTTTGTCTTATGTGGTATCTGTTCAAACAGGAACCTAGAAACCAGAGAGCTTAAAAATGAGAGCAAATGTTACCCTTTGGGAGACAGAGACATACCTGGTTCATTTGGTGCATTTACTGCTCGGAACACAAATTCCCCTGCTCATGTACCAGCAGTGCTACTTGCAAGGTCACTGCTGCTTTTGGGAGTTTTATATTTTATAATCCAGCTCTCCTTCTCTTTCACCATTCTATATAAATGCTGTTTTCTGCCAATATCAATTGGCTACTGCAGCAGCAAAGTCCTGTACCATGGGCCAAGGGAAGGCTAAAGGAAAGCACAGCTCCTGAGCTGGAGCAAGCAGGCAGGTGGCACAATTTAGGTGCTTGTGTCTGTATCAGTGACAAAATTTCGCTTGCAAGCTCAGTTTCTGCCTTTCTCAACCCCTTAATGAGGCTGATGTATCTTCTGAGAATGTCAAAACAGTGACTCCAAAATAGAATAAATTCTTAATAATGTAATCAGATAGTTAAACATTAGCACTTGCAAAAATTTTGGCATTAAGTGTTCTCATTAAAGTCGGTTTCTTCCTTGTTTTTGGCAAATAGGACTAGGAATGCTGAGGCAGCAGGATCTGAGTCTCCTTCAAAACCACCCTGTTCCCTAGATCCATTCTGAAATGATGTGGCAGTGCTGAGAAAGCCAAGCCCATGTCCAGTAATGTCTTCACTGAGTTTGAGCTGAAATGGTGCCCAAAGGGTCTGTCCCAGGTCAGGCTGCTTTGGCCTGGGGGTGAGCAGTCAGCTGGGCACGGAATCCCAGGATCTCCTGAGTCCAGCTCCTGGCCCTGCACAGACACCCCAAGAGCCCCACCGAGCCCCATGTCTGGAGAAACCTGCACCTCACAAGGCTTGGGGAGGTGGGAGATTTTCCCCTCTGGGCAAGGAAAGCTGAGGCACAGCAAGTGTTGCCTCTGCTAGTGGAGATTCTGGAAAATCAGTCTTGATTTCTGTGGTTGGGGAGTTTTTCTTGGGATCGTGGTGCTGCCCTGAAGTTTTTTTGGTATCACGTATCAATAGGTTACTCTCACAAGACTTTGTTTTGGGTTGGGTTTTTTTCATTAAATACGATTATTTTTGAAAGGTTAAAATGCTAAAGAAATTACAATATTGGAAGCATGTTATAAAAAACTAGGAAAAATATTTTTTTTTAATAAGGAGTCAAAAATCATCTCCCAGTGTAAGGTCCACTCTAAGCTACAAAGCCTGGCTCACCAAAGCTGTGTTAAAGGGGTCTGGAAAATTAAGATGAACTGATTCTTCTGAACCCACCAAAATGGGTCTAGTTGTTTGGTTTCTTAGACAGAAATATTTAGAGGAAATCAAAATGGGAAATTAAGAGAACTGTAATTTCCCTTCCAAACATTTTGGTGGAAAACTCTGGAAGGAAGAGCAGTACTTCTGTGGCTATGAACGTAATTGAGTCCTCCAATATACTGTGCTAATGGTTATTTCTCCTGTAACAATGTATCCTGAGATATATTCTGCAATGAGGGTGGAAAAAGAGCTTTAAGTGGAGAGTATGTAATATTTTGACTCAATCAAGAGAATAATATTAAATAACTCATAAAACAGTTGGCCAGATGCAGTAAACAGAGCTTGGAAAAAATGCAAAGGTATTCCCTTGGTTCCTCGCCCCAGTGTTCAAGGAATAGATTTCCAAAACATAACAACCTTTAGAAATGTGATTGAAATAAAGAGACAACGTGTCCTGGGGGGGAGTGTGCACATACAGGGATCTCAGCTCACAGGGGCAGCAGCCAGGGGAGAAGGGAACCCTTCTGCAAAAAAGCTGGGAGAGAAACTCCTCTTAGGATCAGATTGTACTGCAAAATGTACTTGTGGTGAAGAAAAGCCTGTTTTGGATTCTGGGAAAACTATTTGAGCCCCTTAAGGATTTGAAAAAAAAGAGCTGAGCTGAGCTGGGGCGTTGGGTACTGAGGCATCCCAGCTTCAGACTGCCTTCAGTGATCTACTGAATTCAGGAGACTTCTTAATGAGCTCTGGCTCCATAGAGAAAAGTAATGTAGGTGGTAATTAGGCATTTCATTTACTGATGTGACCAAAATAAAGGCTGCAAAGTGGTTTTAAGACTGGTAGGCTGCCTTTTGGAATATTTTTTGTCTGTGGATGCCATGGGTTTCACTGCATTCCTCTCTCCTTTCGGCCTGAAATCTATTCAGGATTGAATGGATTTCAGACAAACTGTAAATGGAGAGAGGTATGTACATGGGGTGGTTTCTCATACCTTTATTTATTATAAATAGGCCTGCAAGGCCCTGCACACATTTGCTTTGCTGCAGCTGTTTCCAAATGGTTTTTCTACTTCAAGGCTGGGAACGAAGGCAGGTCTGAAAACAGCACCACACAAACATGGATGGTGGATGTTGTGGTTTTTAACTGCACATTTCTGTCTCCCTTGCAGAAGCTGAGCAGTTTCTTTGCAGTGCTGAATTCAGCCCCACTGCTCTGTCTAACCCCCAAGCTCACCAGATTCCTGCAAGGATGAAAACAAACTGCCTGTTAAATGGGGAGTTGCTCCAGGAGTCCAACAAAATGCTGATACCCATTTTTGGTGTATTAATTGAACCCTTGAAAGCATTGCTTTGGAAAACAGCTCTTTTTGTAGCTCTGATAATTACTGAACAAGGATAACCCAAGCCCTTCCTGCTATTCCGTGGTATACTGGGAATATACACATTGAATCATCTGGTGCCCCAAGTCTGGCTCAGATGCCAGGATGAGTTAGTGCACAGTTAAATAGCTGGCAGATTAATAAAAAGCAGTCCCATCGTCTTTCCATGTGCAAGTTACTTGTAGTGAAAATGTATGTGAGGAAAATAAAGTATTGGAAAAATAAAGCCATCTGGTGTGAGAACAGCAAAGCTTGTTGAAAAATAGTGTCTGCTCTGAAATGGGCACAAAACAAACAAACAAACCCCCTCCCTGTGATTCTAATTTCTTCCAGTTGCCTTAGTTCAATAAATATATTCCATTCTTTTCCTCTCCTCCACTGAAATAGAGTTTCCAAGCTTTAGAAGGAAGAGCTGCTTTGAAATGAGTAATTGAACCATTCAGTTTTCATTCCTTAGGACAGAAACGGGATTTTTTTTCCTAAACAAAACACTTGAGTGTAAGGTTTGAGTCCTGCAGAGTTCATCCAAAAACGACGTCAGTCTGGGGAAAGTTTATATTTAAAGACAGGAGCATTTTTCAGTGAAAAATATTAAGTTTCAAAACATTAAATCTGAAAGTTTCAGCCAGAAATTGTGAACAGGGTCCAAAGGCAACTTGAGTCAACAAATTACTGAAGAAAAGCCGTAAATGGCATAACATAATCCTGAAGAAAAATTGAAATGACAGCCCTCTGGCATGAAAAAAAAAGTGAGTTGCAGTTACAAAATCGGGCTGTCAATATTTTGCTCCTCCACTGATACAAGTTTGCTGAAGAATATTCTGGCTGGTCTCCAATTTTACATGGCATTGGGAACAGGAACAAGCACGTGGTGGGTAAGAACCACAGCATGGCTGGGAATGGGAGCAGGAAGGACCTCATTTCTCTCTGCCCACCACACTTAAGCAACACTTTGAAGAGTTTTCCATCATAGCTGACCTTAACAGAATTCCTACATAAAAGGAGAAGACTCAGTATCCTGTTACTGTTTAGCTCAGGTCCCAATTTCATGTGTTCAGTGTTGACTTACAAAGTTACTGAAGTAAAGAGCACAAAATTTCTAAAGTCAAACAAAAACTTTATATCCTTTCCCTTTCCAGCTGCCACCATCATTCCGTGTACTCCAAATAGTTGAAATTAATTAGTGGCAACTCTGGGGGAAGGAAGAGCAGAGATTCTACAAAAACTGCCCAGTTTGAGAAATAACTGTAGCTGAAATGTATCACTCAGCATATTTTTTAGAAATACATTTGGCAATATAATCAAATATTCATCCTCCTCTAAAAAGCCATTATTGCAAATCCATTGTCACCTTCAGATGCCTTCAATGCCTCGTTTGCTGAAGATTCATCTTGGGAGAATTTCAGGTTTTATATGTGATGTAAGGTTTGTTCTTTCTTTTTCTGAAGGGTCTTCCTTGACTGTCTTTACCAATTGAGTTTCCATTCTTAGGAGAGGAGTGTTTTCACATCTTGCATGACTTGTATTGGTAGAAGCTGGGTTGGTTGTTACCTTCCAGGCTCCAGAAGTGTCACATTCTGAGCTGGAGGGATCCTGGCAGAGGGGTTCCTGTGCGTGCTCTGAGGGGTGGCAGAGCCAGGGCTGTCACCCCCACATGCAGACATCACAGTGCCCAGGGCCAGTCTGCACCAGCCCCTGGGCTTTCAGCTGGAGTGGAGAAACTGGGCAGGTGGGGACAGCAGCTTTTTAAATTTACTCTTCTTAATGATGTAAAAATGCTAATTCAGAGACTCCTTAAAACTGGTAGTATCAGTACCTCTATTCTGGAAAGCAATTAACCAGTTTAGAAAGTGGCACGTCTCTAAATGCTCTCCCAAATCCTAGAGATTGGGGACCAGCACTCTGGATTAGGCAGTGGATTACAACGTGGAGAAAAAGAGACTTGGCTGATAGGGTTATGTCAGGGAAAGGAAATTATGCTGTTTGATTGATGTGCCCAATTAAAACTGTCTGAAAGAGCTCAAATTCAATCATAGGCACAGGGAGGTGCTCACAAATGCTCTGAAGAGCAATAACTGTTCATACAAATTATTTAGAAGAAAATTTGTAGAAGAAAATGTGCTGGAGAAAATCTAACTGTTCACAGTCAGTTCTGGAGTAGAAACTGCCAAAAGTCATTAAATTATTCACTAACCATCATTTGTTCAGCTGAGTGTATCACAAAAGTTATTGATTAAAAAGTTTATAGGAGTTGGATGTATTTACAGAAATGTGTTTCTCTTCCTTCTTGTTACTTCATGTTACTCTTGTAGCGTGTTGGGGTTTTCTTAAAGAATGCAGAGGGATTAAGTTGTGCGTTATTTATGGCAAATGCTCCCTACTCAGATCCTGAGCTAATGGGGATGGCACCATGAGAATTTTTTAACTATTCAGTATTGCATCTCCCTTTTCAAAATGGACAGCCTTTGCCTAAAAGATATATTGGAGATAATGAGAGAAAAGCCAAGCAAAAATCGTAGACATAATATATATGAAAGAGTAAAAGCTTTCTGGTGGATATTTATCAAACTCATTGTTTGAAAAGCAGGATTTTTTTTTTCTTTTTCCTCTCTTTACTTCATCACAGCAGAACTTTCCCCAGGTGGGATTCAACAGCTTTTTACCTTGCAGCAGGGCAAATTTTTGACTCTCCGACTGAGCAGTGTTGGGTGGTGTTTGTCATAAATCCTCAAAAGTGCCTGGCACCTGCAGAGGGATCCACTTGGCCATTAATGAATTAATTTCTATAGCAGGGGATCAGAAACTTTTCCCTGTTCGCTGACAGGGACAAAAAAGCCTCATCTTGAACAGTGAGTTCCAAGTGTGTGGGAGGAGGTTTCCTCCCAAAGCCACAAAATGTAAATCCCTATTTCCAGGTGTGCAGGGTGCAGGGTTCCTGCAGCACCCACTGAGAGCAGGGAGGGACAGGAGTGTGGCAGAATGTCCCATGTGCCTGGCGTGGGATGGCCTCAGCTGAAGTGCAGAGGAAAGTAGGACAAGGAACGCTCACCCTCTGATTACTCTGCTCTGGCATATGTTTTTAATCTCTTGGAAGGAGCAGGAGAGTTTAAGCCTAGAGAGGATTACTGTGGTAGTTTTCTGTTACTTGTGCTTTGTAAACGTAGGCTTAATGTTTGAAGTGCCTTACCCTGTCCCTGATCTCCCGAACTTTGGCACGCTGTTTCTGGATTTGGCCCCTGTGCAAAATTAAAGGTAGCAAAGTTCCTTTAGAGTACAGATGAAAACGCAGACGGGGGGTGTGGAGCTGTGATGCTGAAACTCCTCCAGTGCGGCGCCTGTGCTGCGGATCTCGGAGGGGAGCTGTGGATGGAGGTGCCAGACTGTTCCCCACAGTCGCTGGCTGCCAGCTCAGCACAGGGCTGTTGTCACACAGGAATATGCCAAAGAATGGGGGCTGATGCCGGTGTCACTGCTGGGAGCTCCTGTGCCCGCAGCCACAAGTCCTGCGTGCTGAATGCCCACACGTGCTAATATGGAAAAGGCCTGTTGCTTTCAGTGTAAAACAATTTACAGACTTTATTTCCTGCAGGCTGACAGGATCCGCTGTGGCAGCACCAGGAGAACGCTGCTCACTGAGGGGCTGGAGAAAGTTGATGACTAAAAATGACAAAATCGTCTCCCTTTTCAGGGCCCTTCTCCCTTTCCCAGTCCTTTGGGAAGGTTCTTACATAGCACTGTTAAACCCTTTTCCACCAGTTGCCTGAAAGCAACAGGTGTTTGAGTGTTGCAGATTACTTAGACAATTTCTTCCTTGTTCATAACTGCTGAAGCATCAGCACAAGGAAAATGCAGAGTTGTGCTTACTCACACTTAGGGTTGAGATTCAGTGTCCACAACTGGAGTAGTAGGAATTAAGCAGAAGTGATTTTTAATGAGGAATTGCAGTTGGTTCCTTGCTCCCTGGCAAACTGAAAAAGACACAAAATCAATCAAAAGTCGGTGCAAATTATTCAGCTGACTTGACTGAGTTTAGCACAAACAACCCAGTCTGGCAGCAGTGAAAATTCCTTTGCTCTGAGGGGCAGCAGAGCCCTGAACCCAAGGCACAGCTGAGTTAAGAAGCTCCAGTTTGGGTCTCAGGTCCTTTCCCATCTCAACTAAACAGATACTTGGAACTTCCCAGGCTCTGCAGGGAGTACAGTGGGTGTTTAATGCAGGGAAAAAGTGCAGGAACCACCAACATTTCACACCTGGTCTTAAAAAAGGTACTGAGCTGGATTAGAAGAGTAATGAATCTTGCAGATGAGCAAATGTTCAAATCCTGGAACAACATGCTGGTGAGAGAGGTTTAATGAACTCTTTAGAGGTGGTGTAAATTGGCACAGCTTCAATGGAGCCCACAAAAAATGGAGCCCACCTGGCCCTGGCTTCATATTAATACACAGTAATGATCTCCCTCTCCTCTGTTGGGAAGCTTTTATCCTCAAAGGCCACGTTCCATGAGAATTATCTTCATCATTTTTTCCCCATTTGAAGCTACGGGCTCTGGCCTCTCTATTTAACTGTAGCATTTTCTATCAGAAAATCAGGCAGTGCTTTCTAAGGGTAGCTCATGCATTGAATTCAGCTGTCACAGCTACTTGTGCTGCCTTGGGTAATTGGTTCCTCACAAATCTTTATCTAAAATATAAAGGCAAATAACTATTAAAAACGTTAACCTAAATGGAAGCAGTAAATTAGACCACAAATTTCTTTTACTGCTGGATTTACTCAGCCCATAAATCAGAGCTGAGTGGGAAGTTTGCAGGGTGATGGTCACGAGGGGCTGAGCCTAGAGCCGTAAATGTTAAAGCTGAGGAGGCTGAACCAGGAAATGATCTGAGCTCTCCTCCACACAGGGTCTGCAGGTTCTGCTGCTTCCTCAGGATCACAGGACTCTGTCTCACATTTTAAACACTTGTAGGATTGTTTCAGGGATAATTTTTTAACTGCAGGATGGGAGGAGGTTGGTGGGGGCCCAGCTTGCTCCAGTGAGCAATGGTTGGAGCCACCAGTCAGACCACAGGACCGTAGGATTTGGCTTCCTCTCCAGCCCCTTTGGTTTGAACTCGTGTGCACAGAAAAGGTTGGGAAGCAGGGGTGGAAAAGGGCAGGAAGAGCAAAGGAAATGATGGCTGAAAGAATTGTGGGGGAGTTTCAGGCAGGGCAAGGCAGAGGGCCTTGCTGGACTGAGCCTCCTGTCTCCTTAAAAACATTTCCAGGAATTGTCCAAGCCCCAGACTGTTAAGCCTTGGGAAAGCAAAGATTTGGGCTGTAAATACTTTGGTGAGGTCAGCTGACAGTTCTGACTGAATCTGCTGTTTGATTTGTCCTCTCAGTGCCGTGGGTCCTTGCCCCTTGAATCTGACTGAACTCCATGGCTGACAAACCAAGTGATAAAGTCCTGGGGCATTAGGGATTGTCTTGTAAAGGTCACTTGAGCTCCTGGGTGCTCTTTCAACCTGCAGGGCTGAGGAAATCCATAAAATAAAGATTTGCTTCTGATCCTTAGTGCTGCTGGCTAAAAGCATTGCTGGGTTCATGGAGCTGCGCATGGAATGTCACAGGCTATGGAATTTTTTCACCTTAGGGCCAGTTCTCAAGCTTGCAGCAGTCCTGTAGGTGTGTGGCATGGCTTTGCCTGAATAAAATGTGCTGAATGCCTCATGTGAGTCCTGGAGAAATGGACAATCCCACACTGCACCCAGGATTCAGGCACCAGCTGTGGGGGCCTGGAAAGATGGATGTCCCAAGATGTTCTGGGGGGCAGGGGCAGGCCTCCTCCTGCTCCACACAGCATTCCCAGAGCTGTATCCCAGCCTGGCAGTGTCCTCCAGTCCCTGGCACAGCTGAGGCAGTGGCCACACCTGCCCCTGCAGCCCCAGTCCAGCTCCAAATGCCAGGGTCCCACTGGGGGAAGGGCCTGGCAGGGCCAAGGGGTAGTTAGGGCACCTGTGTTGGCCCTGTGGCCTCTTGCAGTTCCTGCACACTGGTGGAACCCAGGGCTTGGGAGCTGTGTGTGTGATTTTCTATCTTTTCTGTCTTTCTCTCCTTCTTCTAATTCCCTCTTCTTGGAATTTTTGGGTAAATTAAAATGGACTTAGTTTGCTAAGTTAATGCTTTCAGAAGTGTTTCCTTTTGATTGAATGTTGACCTGAACCTTTTACCACAGTTCTCTGATTTTCTGAAGTTGCCAGTAAAGTCTTTGGTGTTGTTTGGATCTCTTGAGGATATCTTGTCAGTATTTCCCCCATGTGTTTACCTCAGAGAACAAGAGCCTTTGTAAGTCCTTTTAAAAGCCTCATCGGGTGAGTTTCCTGGGGTCTTACAACAGCTCAGTGGATTGAGGATAATTGCAGGTAGGAGTAAGTCCTTGCTGGAATATTCTTGTGTTTTTTAAATACTATACTGGATCTATGTTCTCTGTTATGGAAGTAGGTCAAGGAGTTTGTTTCCTGGCATTTTCCCCTCTGCATCTCTGTTATATTTTTGCCATCAAATGCTTCTTTAAAGTACTTGTCAATTAAAAATTCAGGGCTTTTGTTCTTATACTACACCAGCACTTGGAGAACAGGATTGGGGTGTTAAGATCTGAATTTGTATTTGAATAGTGTTGCTTGAAGATGAGCTTCAGAAAATTCATGTTTTTTTGGACCTGAAGTACCTTGTTCTTTCAAGCTGTTCTTTAAATGCTGAGTTTTTTAATGATGTCTAATAGCAGATTCTTCGACAAATTCACCCAGTTTAGCCAACAAACATTTTGTAATACCTACAGAGAAGATGAAATTGTAAAACTGGAAAAATCCGAAAAAAAAAGGATTTTCCCTTTCTATCCTGGGTTTGGATTTTTGCCTCCCGGTATTCAAAATACATTTTCCTCAGAGGGAGATGCTATTCTAGAGTTCAATGAAATTATGACACCAGCTCTTTAGAACCTGCCTGACACCAGTTTGTAGTGGGTTTTGTTGCTAACTCGGAATGGTCTCCATGGTTGCCAGTGCTGGTCGCAGTCTCTGAGTTCCTCTGTGGTGTCAGAGCGTTTGTCTGTGTCTCTCCCATGCCATGGAAATTCTATAGAATGTATAGCATTACACTGGTGTGAGCTGTGAATTATGTGAGTTGCTGTAGCTAAAGCTTGAGAAGGAGCAGCCAGTATTTCACCTCCTCACATTCTTCTGTCCTAACACAGAAAACCTTTTATACACAAATCTTTCAAGTACTTCTGGCTCAGGTTCTGCATTTTCCCCTTTGTTTGGATTCTGAATCCCTGCACAGCAGCCCTGGTTGGCCTGACCTCCTGTTTCTGCCACCTGCGCTCCCCGGTACAGATCGTTCAGAAATTCTTGAGCAGAAATTCTCCTCTATAAATCCAGTGCCCATCAACAAGTGTGTTGTCCTTCTTTGTGAGTTGTAAATACTTTTAAAAGCCATTTGGCCATTTATGTTCCCTGTGTGCTTGTTCCGGTGCAGATCTGCTCTTTGTGTTCTCCAAGTCACTTCTTTTGCTCCCGCAGCTCAAGTATCAGCAGAGCCAATTGGGTGCTGCAGTCCCAGTCTCTGTTACAAATTCCTCTCCAAACTTGGCCAAGTCACTGGATTTTTCAGTGTTCTGTTTGTAAGCTGTGAAATGGCAGCTGACTCTTCTCTCGTGGTGCTTTTTACCTTCCCAAAGCGGTGTGTGTAACCTTTGCCGAATTATAAGCTAAAGCTTATTAAAAACAGTAATCATGGTCTGAAATTGCTTGTGACCTTCATGTTCAGTGAGATGGGGCAGGGCAAAGCTGCTCATTGCTTTGCTACAATCTCCTGTGAATGTAAGCCTTACATTCATTTCTTTGGGTTAACTGACTTCTCTTTTCTTTGTTTTTCAGGAATGACAGATCTCATGCAAATTGTACTGGGGTGTTCTGGCCCAGCACTGCTGCCTCTGTCCCCAAGCTGCAGCTGCAATGGGGCTGTCCCTCGCTGTCCCTCACTGTCTCTGCTCCATCCAGAGTGCTCCCAGCTGTGCTGAGCAGGACATGGTGCTCTCAGGGAGAGGTGAGTCCTGACCAGCTCCCTGAGCCATGGTTCCCATCTGAAAAACAAGTAGAAAGTTGTTCCCTCCCTGTTTTCTTTGACAGCAGTCAAAATGTTTGAGGTTGGTTGGGTTTTCCAGGTTGTTTTTTGGGGTTTTTCTTGCTTGTGGGAGTTTCCTAAGGAGGCTCATGCCCACACAGGGCTGTAGGAGAAGGAATTTCTCCCTCTGGCTTTGTGCAGTCCTTGCACAGTGGGGTGCTAAAAATCCCCCAGTGCTTTATAGACTAACTAAAACTAATTCTATTTATCTTTTAATTGAGCCCCTTTGAGGCAGCAGCTGGTGCTGTTTGTGGATATGCATTACTTTTTTAGTGCCTTTGCTCCTGGGTTTAGCTGGCTCCTTTTTTTGGCACATGCATGTGGTTCAGCAAAGCCTGTTTCCCTGTCACTCCAGAGCATGTTCTGGAATGGACCAGGTCCAGCTGCCTGGGTAGGGGAGCAGCCTTTGGCTGGCCATGGGAAGTGACATGTGTCACTTGAGAGCTCTTGAGGGGAGGGCTCAGTGTTTGCACTAAAGAGAGTCTGTGGAACCTCAGCTCCCTCAGAAGAATTAATTTCATATATATGTGTAGATTTTGAGTCTGGTGAAGGTGGGGAGATGCAGTTGTTTTGTTTCTATAGAGCATCAGTAGTGTTCTTTCATCCTTTCCCTGAAAGCACGCTCTATGAGTTTTGGATGCTGATTTGGTGCCACAGCTTTGAGAGACTGGTTCTTTCTGGGAATGTCCACGTGGACACATCCAGTGTGGAGGAGAAAACATTGTCTGGCTCCTCAGGTTGAGGGAGAGGCTGGCTCACAAGTAACCATGGCAACCAGGCTGTCACTGGGAACATCAAGACATTTACATACCAAAAATAAAAAAGCCCAAATGCACAACAGACATTCCCACTCCAGCCCAGTTGGAGTTCTTACCCTCAGTTTTGTTCCTCAGAGCTGCTGGCAGCAATGGCAGGTAAGGAGATTTTGCCCTCCTCCATCTCCTGCATCAGCAGCAAACATCGTTTCTGGTGATAAATCTAATAATGGCTTCCAATTAAAAAGGGATATTTGAGTTTCAAGTTGGAGAAGCACTGAAGACGATTTTATGTTCACCTTAAAAAGTTTCCATCTGTCACACACTTCCCAACCCAGTGTGCTCACATCAATATTTATAACACTCAGCCCAGTGTTTTCACAGAAAAGCCATTAATACAACATATCAGCTCTGGTGACAAGTTACATTTTATTGCTGTCAACAAACAAAGATGTTCTTTGTCTGCAAACTCCCCTTTTTTCCCTTTTTTTAATCAGCCGTTAGGTTTGAGTTGTGAAGGAAGTGTGTAGATGTGCTTTCCAATGTTTTCTGCAGGGCTACTGGAGACATGACAGATAGAGCTTGTAGGAGCTGATGGAAGACACTGATTAATTTCCCTAGGAGATGAAATAACAGTTTTGGTGTAGATTCTTGCCTTGGGATGATGAAACTCACCGAATTCCTGAGGAGAACCAGGGAACTTCAGGAGGTGAGTCTCCAGAATAAAGATTTGGTTTTGAAACGCCTCAGAGTATTCATCACGGCGCCGTTGTTCCGGTTCACTTCCGTTTGTACCTCTTCCCACTGTAAAGGGGACAGGGGCCAGATCAAAGCCATAATCCCTGGGAGTTCATGTCACTGCATCGTGGAGGCACTTCACACTTGCAGGTGTCCCTGGGGCTCTGCCACAGCCCCTCACACCTCTCTCCACCTCTCACCCCCGCAACTTGACACGAGGTCTTACAGGAGCCCTCTGGAAAACCTGTGTTTGGATGTGCTCTGTGAACCATGCCACTGTTTATTTTTCTTCTGTGCCAGTGTGTCTCTTCAGAGGGTTATCAGTGTGTATGGAAGTGATGTAAGTGGCATTTTTTTTAAACAAAAAACAACTTCAAAAAGCTACTCGTGCCAGTGGAACTAGTCAGTTCCAATGGTTTTAGCCAGGTTTAAGCAGCAGTAGGAGAAAAATGGAATAGCTGTACCAAACCTATCAGCTGCAGCTGGTTAATGGAACTGATAACTGTGTAATGATCTGCTAATACCCAATTTTTAAACCACTTAAAATCCGATAAAATAGCTCTGTTCCACGAAGCTATTCATTGAGTCAGCTGTACCTTTTTGTTCCAGAATTCTCTTTTCCAGTCCTTGTGGAGCTGTCCAGCTGCCAGATCTGTTACAGCAGCAATGACCTGCACACACCTGCCTTTATTCTTACCAAGGGCTCCGAGGGAAAGGTGGGAGCACCTGGGAATAGTCCTGAGCCTCCACTGAATTTTGGAGCTGATAGCAGACTCCCGTTTCTCTGAGGGAAGAGTGTGTCATCCTTGGTGTTGTGGCAGGTTCTGTTTAATTGCTCTTTATTAAGAGCAGCCCCAGGCAGGAGATAATCCCTAGAGAGGCCACGATCCATCCTGCCCAGCTGCATCCCACGGCTTGGGAGGAACCTGCTGCAAGGCTCAGCCAGGTCAGACTCTCTCAAAGGTGCACAAAAACCAAGTGCAAGGTGCTCTCCTTATGGGGGTTAAGGAGCTCATGATTTTAATTTCCTGTTCATTAGTTTCCTCTCTCATTCTGCCATGTGGTGCCTCACTTATCTCATTTGGAATAGCAAGTGAGAAATGGAAGCACACCCAGAGATCAACAGCACTGTTCTGACAGTGCCAGTGATAGGAAAATGATCACACTCAGCTGTGTCACTCATTTGGCTCTCCTTTGGAGGTCGTGGCTTTGAGTATCTCTGCAAACAATGCACAGAGCTATAACCAAAGTAGGGGAAAAAAAGACTAGGATCAAAATGTGGAACTCTTAAAAATCCTCTCCAAACCCTCAGAGCCCATAGTTGTCCAGGTACAAACTGTGGCTGTAATTTGTGTAGTCTGAAGCTCTGGCCAGTCCATGAGCTGTTGTTGCAGCTGGTGTAGATGGAGGCATCTCAGTGGTTCATCCAGCTCCAGCTGACTTTAAATCAGGAGCTGGTGACCTCCCAAAAATGCACTGGGGATCCCAGCTTTACTGAGCTCAGTATTAGCTCCCACTGAATCTGAGGGCATTGGGGTTGTGTGGCCAGTGCCCGATGTAGAGACGCTCAGAAATTGAAAAAAAACAACAAAGAGAAATAAATTTTTTTTTTCCTTGTCCACTTTCAGTTTCACAGCACCAGCACAGTCGGGGAATGTTGCATTTGTGCTCTTCAGCTGGATGTGCCATTGGATATTTTGGTTATCAGTGTGGAAAAAAGGCAATTTGAAGTAATCTACTGATAAAATAATTTTGAAGGTGTTTTTAATGTCTTGCTTTAAGAAAGAGAGTGGCTGAGCTTGGATTCAGGTAGCAAATCCAAATTCCTCTCCTGAATGGCAATGCCAGTGTGGTAATTAGACCATGAAGGACAATACTAATTTTAAGGTGTACGTGGGTGGAGGAAAAAAAAGGAAATTGAAATAATCAACATGTGAAATGTGAACATGTGAAATCATAAGTGAATCCAGTTTCCTTGGCAACTTCGACTGTGCAGCCCAAGTATCCCTGAGAATTTCACTTGGAAGCAAGTGGGCAGCAGGTACTCACTGGAGATGGGAATGCTTTTGAGGGAGAGCAGTGAGAAGCTCTGGTTCCAACCTGGTTTACATGTGGTTTTGTTCTTCCCATGGAACTCAGTGTCATTGTTTTCACTTGCCATTGAACTGTTGGTGGTTCTTTTCCCTGGCAGAGGTGGATGTGGCACCAGGAAGAGCAGTGGATACGTTTGTGGAAGTGCCTTTTTTTGTATTGGGAAACTGAATGGCCATTCAACTGTATTACAGAAACAGTTACAGCTGAAGAGACTTTGGTTAGAGATAGACCAAAACCAGTTGAAAAAGCAGTAGAAAAATACTCTGCTTTGGTGTTTCAGCTACAGCAATCCCAACAACCAGGCTCTGGGCTGATGTCTTCATCAGTCCCTCTGCTTCCAAGCATTAAATCTTCACAACTGAAGCATCAAAGAGCTCACAAGGCTTTAAAAAAAGAGGAAATGTTGGGTTGTTTAGCTTTTCCCATCATCATTTCGATCTTTGCATGATATCTTCAAAGATTTTCTTTCTAATAAAAGTGGAATTGCTCTGCAATCCCATGAGAGGTCCTTTCAAGGAGACAGTAAAATTGCAAGACCCCAGAAATCACAAGGAATGACAATGACATTGGGTTACAGACTTAAGTGGCTTTAACGGGCAA
>VXBQ01009087.1:17161-70660 GCA_013400175.1 Phainopepla nitens | reverse complement strand
ACAAAAAAAAAAAACACAAAAAAAAGCCAAAACCCAAATTTAGCTAAAAAATACTGCAGGTCAAAGAGAGTTCCTGTGGAGAGGGGTAATGATATAGGGGATCAGGAAAAGAACAAGGGATGTTTAACCCAAAAGAGGAAAAATGAATAATTTGCTTTATGCATCTCCACATAAATATAATTTTATATATATATTTATATGTGTATATAAATATATAAGTACTGTTGCCCACTGGAAATCTTTTTAGATTTCTTGTACAAAATATCCCAATATCCCAATTATTGGGATAAGAACTTTAAAGATATTCTTTAATACAGTCACTTCCCTTGCCTTTCTTATCTGTGGTACCTGCAATAAAAGTGGAGCTAATTCTGTTCCATGTTTGGTCACACATTTTGATTTGACCACAGGAAATTGCCACAGTGCTGTTGCTGGAGGGTTTTTCTGGATGAGTATCCCAGTGTATTTCCCAGGGGCAAAATGGCCTCTGGAACCCAAGGCCAGCTCAGGCCACAAGGGCAGACTTGGCACAGGGGCTCAAAAATCACTTGCCTGTGGTGGTTGTTGACAGCAGCAAAGTCTCTACAGGAGCTGGGTGTGCTGAAAAGGACAATTTATTGTGATTCTAGAGAACTCTGATCAGGATTTACAGCTCCAGTGCATCCTCAATATAACCAACAACAGATGTTAAATGAAGGAGTTTGTGAGGTATTTCTTTAGTTTCTTCAAGGTGCTGGTACCACATCTAATGCCAGCTGCTCTTTTTGATATGAACGCTTCCTGGTGTGTTAACTCAGCCTAATCCCCTAAAATAGCCACTTCTTTACTGTAATTTATATGTGACCTTTGTGAGCAGAGTAGCTGAGAACACAGGGAGGTTAATGAATTCTGTCTTTTCTCACCAGTGTGAGGCACTGAAGTAATAATCTCTCATTAGAGAAGGGAAAAGAGGGCACACATCATGTCCAATATTGTAGCCTGTGGCTGAGCAGTGAACTAAACCCAGCTCTCCAGAGCCAGGCTCAGAGCTGAAGCAGATAGGTCACTCTTGCTCTTACAGAGCATCCATGGCATGAATTGCAGTGCACATTTAAAAAGCACTGCAAATTTTTGAATCCTGGATCCAAATTTTCCCCTGCAGATTTTGCCTTCATTGCTGTGCCCCAGCTCTCGGGGTGGTTGTGTGGTGTTGTAGCAAGTGCCAAGGATCTGGGTTTGCTTGGAGCACAGACAGCAAGGGTTTCTTTTCTCCTGGACCCATTCTGTGCAGCTCTGGGCCAGAGGAAATGCCTCTCTCATGCCAGAGGCACTGCTGAAACACTTTGCACAACCTTCCCGTTACCACTGGGGCTTTGTTAACCTGTGGGAACAGCTGCAGATCAAGTTCAAACCATTTTGCTGCTGCCTCCAGTAGCACATCCCCCTCCCAGGTGATGCAGAGCATCCCATCAGGCACGAGCCTCACCCCTGCTGGCATCACAGGCACAGGGGGTGATCCTCTTCCCTGCTTTCAGTTTGCTGTTTCCAGTTTTCCTTCCTTCAGATTCTGCCCTTCCGTGCTTCTTTCTGTTCTTCTCCCATCTTCCATCTGTCTTTATACCAGTTTTTATCCTTCCTTCCCTTCCATCTCTCTGTCCTTCCTCCTCCTAATTCTTCAGTCTTTCCAACTATTTTGCCTTCTCTCTGTCTTTGTCTGTCGCTGCAGAGTTCACTCAGCAGCGATGAAAGACTCCATAGATCAGAAGGCAAAGAAGCTAAAAAACCTTTATTAAGAAAAGAACTGGACTTTTACAGATGAGTTAGGTCGACTCACACTGGTCAGCAGGTTAACAAGCAAAAGACACCCCCTCAGCCCATTGGTGAAAGAACAGCAACAACCTCTTGAAAAACATCTTAAGACAAACATCATGAATCTCATGTACAAACACCAGGTGCAGATATTGTTTATAATTCTCTTTGCATGCCCTCACAGCTTCCCAGGACAGCCTGAGAAAGTTGCTGATTTCTCTCTCTGACCAGGCTGTCAGCATCCACATTTGTCTGTACATGTTCTTCCTTCTAGCCTTCCATCTTCTCTTCCATCCTTCTGTTCTTCATTCTGCTCTCACACCTTCCTTCCTCCTTTTGCCCATGCTTCCGTCAGTCTTATTTCCGTCCATCTCTCCTTCCCTCTGTTTACCCTCTTTAGTGTCCTGTTGTCCCTCTTTCCACTCATTCTTTCCTCCTTCTATTCATTCTTTCTTCTGTTTGTTCTTCCTTCCAGCTGACTCTTCTATCTTTTTTCCTTTTGTCCCTCCATTCCTAAGTCTGTTCTCCATTCCATCCGTGGTTCTCACCCATTATATATATACCCATTATATATCAAATCCATGTATCTGTAGTGGATAAAACTGACCCTTTCCTGGCCAGCAGCAGCAGATCCCCATTCATGCTCCAGCTGGGGGTTTCTGTGTGTCCATCTTACTTCCTTCCTTCTGTCCCTTGTCCATGTGCTGCCATCCTGATGGAGGCACCTGGGGGCAGCTAAAGGGCCATTTCCTGCTGCTGCAGGATGGGCCCCATCAGCACCATGCAGAGCACACATGGGGTAAGAAGGATTTGATTTTCATGCCCAGAGACACAAGTTCTGTGCTACAATGCGTGGCCTTTGCTCAGTTCCCAGTTAATATCCTGTGTGGCTCCCTGGCAGCAGCCACGTTCCTCTGTAACGCAGCTCAGGTGAGGAGAGAGCTGCAGCAATAGTGTGGATTCAGGCAGTGTGTGCTTTTGGCAAGAGCCCCAGCAAGTATTGCTCCCATCCATCTCCCATTACTGTGCTGACACCTTCCAATGGCAGCAGCCTTTACAAGCTGTGTTGGGAATTATCCCGCACCTGCTCGCTGGAATCACTGTACGTGTGTTTATCCTTTCCTGCTCCCATCTTTGTACCGCGCTGATTTGCCAGCAAGGGGGAAAAAAAGGCATTTATCAACACCATTATTTTGTGCAGCACTCCAGCAATTCTGAATGGATTCTCTTTGGAGCAGATACCCAATATTGTTCATCCAAGAAAAACAAAAGAGCCCAGGGGTGATAATCCACAATAGCTTACTGCAGCACGCACACAAACACCCCCCTCCTGCTTTTCCAGCCTTAAATTGTAAATGACACTGGTGGGAGGAAAAGGCTTTTCCTCTCTCTGAAATAATGCTGAATACCTGTTCTAACAGGACCTACATTGGTCTGCCTGTCATCCTGCTCCATTTGGAGTGATGGAGCTGCAGAAAAAGCTTTTGTTTAATCGAGATAACATTGTATTTTTCCTTGAGGAGAGAACTGAGGTATGAGAGATGTTCTTCCTGCAATAAAATTACACTGGCAGGTGAAGTCCTGACAGCAAAGCCCTAATTCAGCACTTGGCTTAATTGTGCTGACTAAAGAAGGCCCTGTGCTGAGCTGTGAGCACTGCTGGCATCCCACAGTGAGACCCAGGGCTCTGAGAGCACTTCTTTTGCCCAGACACAGCCCTGGCATTGAGCTGGCACTGCCTCCAAGGGGATGTGGAACTTCTCACAGCTGCAGCAGTGTCGGCTACCCTGGTTCTCTCACAATGAAGGGTTTTCCCCTTTTCTGTCCTGAGTGAGAACCTGAAGCACCGGGGGACGTTGCTGCCCTTGCCTCAGGCTACAGCTGTGCCGTGCCCCCTCCATGTGTTTCCCTGCTGGCCGGGCAGCCAGCTGGGAGGGACCAGCTGCTGGGGACACTGCGGACACAGGGCCAGGCCCGGGGAGACGGTGCAGGTGGTGCCTGAGCTCCCCAGGGCCCAGACACTGTTTGGGGTGACAGTGTCCTCGGGAAGTCTGCTCTTCTCCTTGCCCTGCCAGCAGCGGGATTAGCACTAGAGGGGACTGACACAAAACAGCGTGTACCACCAAAAGGGGGCAGCTCCCGTGCCTGACCCAGGGACTGCACGCTAGAAAACACCTTTTTGTTATTAATTTCTGGGATGTTTGTGCTCAGGTGCCAGTCCCAGCGCCTTCATCTGGTAAGGGCTCTGGGAAATGTTTGTTCCTGACCTGGACTGTGTTCGCAGCTTGGAATTGTTGTAGGTCTTGTGCTGAATGTGCCACTGGTGTCACTCTTGGGTTCCTCACCTGCTTCTGCAGACAGAAGGGGCTGACACTCTGAAATTAAAAGAAAACAAAATTAATTAAAAAAAGGCACAAGGATTTGCTTAATTTGGAACTGTAGTCTATTTCTTTGGGAAATACTTTGCCTCAGTCTGCACAAACCCATTGCTTAGATTCCATAGCATTTCTTCAGCAAGGAGAATGATTTCTCCTTAAACAAGGAGGTTTTTACAAGCACACATAACTCAGAGCTGCAGAAAAAATAAGTTTTCTTGAAGAAAACTGAAATGGCAAGGTAGTACATATTTATTTTATCAAATTGAAGACAGTATTAAAAGGGAAGGGGGAACATCTTTTTTAAAGGCTGAGTTGCTGCATTGCCTTGCTTTACCATCAGGAATGTTTCTGGCAGTGCCACTTGGTCCTGATAAAAGCCCTCGGTGCAAAGGGAGGCGTGAAATGCTTTATTCTGGTCAGGGTGTGGTGGGGCTTAGTGAGGGTCCCTTCAGGAGACAAAGCAGGGCAGTCACCGCTGCGTGGGTGTGTGGGGAAAGGGGTCAGGAATTGTTCCCTTCCTGCACTCCCTTGGCAGCAGGAGGGCACCAGAGCCACCCCCACAGGCCAGCCTGGGGCAAGGCAGAACAGAGGGAGGGGAGGGAGGGATATCTGGAGAAGGAGCTTTAAGCTCCAGAAATATTTTATGTAAAGCTCTTTTTCACATTCTACTTTTGCTTTGAACCAAAATTTTCCGCTTTCCTTGTTCTGTGTCTCTTGAAGAGATGAAGAAACAATAACTATCACTTCTTTTCATAGACTGGAACCTCAGCCCATAACCACAAGGTTGAGTGGTCAGCTCCATACACATGGAATGTGTGACTTATAGACATCAACTAGACTGGAGGAGAAAAATCAGTAAGAGTTAGAGATTTATAGAAGGGAAACATGTCTGGAATGTTTGGGTTGATAAGTTGTTTGTAAAATAAATCAGGTTTAAAGACAGTGTCCAAAATAAGAGTGGCAATCTGGCTAGGGAGCAGGTACCCACATTCTGTCCCTTGCACGCCGGGCACATGCCCAGCTGTTTCTGCATGATGGTTCACTGATACTAAATCATGAGATGTCCACAATAAACCATTAAATAAAATATTACAACACTAACTCCTTCATTACCTTGTGATTTAGATGATAATCCAGTTGTCCCAGTCAAATCCTGCCTGGCTTTCCCTACCATTGTAGCAATTCAGACTGGACGGCTTCCCTAGAGCTGCTCTTCAGAGCCAGGTCAGGATTTTTCCCCAGAATGTTGCAGGAACAACAAATTTCTGCCATGTGCAAGGCAGTGGGGCATGATTGATAAATAGATAGGTGAGGCAGTAGATAAGAGATGTTGGACAGATAGATAGATTAGATGATAGATAGATAGATAGATAGATAGATAGATAGATAGATAGATAGATAGATAGATAGATAGATAGATAGATAGATAGATAGATAGATAGATAGATAGATAGATGACAGATAAGATAGATTCTGTCTCCCATCTGCCCAGGCTGCTGTTGCTGCACTGGCAGCACTCCAGGCCTTGGCTGCACGGCCACAATGCAAGGCCACGGGCAGCACAAAGTGGAGTGTGTGGCACTGCACCCTCATGCCCCAGACAGTGTGGTGTCAGCCCTCCAGCCCCTTCTGGCCTCCCCATCCCCATCCAAAAAGAAGCTAAAAAAAGTAAGAAAAATATTTCTTGCGTGCACCCCTTCCAATTCTGTTTAACAACAGTACATTGCTTCTAGTGAGCTAATGATTTCTTGATGGGCTCTCATCAATGGCCTGTTTCCACATTATCTGGAATAATTGCTTCAGAGTGACCACAGAAGGAGCAGCAGGTAGGAAATGAGGCTGCAGTTGCCAGAACATAATGGATCATTGAATCCTTCTCGGAAGGCTTTAACACTTGTGTGCCTGATGATAAACCTGGCTGTGGGGATCAGGTCCTGTACATCTGCAGATCTGAATTCACATCTGCCATACCAGAATAAGGCCTCCAGAAAATAACCATTAAAAAATAGAGGTATTCAAAGGGCACTCCTGGCTTGCAGGCACTACACCCTCTGATTGAGCTGAACATCTCTGTCAGGAAGGGGCTCTTTTCCTTCTCATTTTTACCAGGGGGGTGTTGGTTTTTTTCCTGTATTTTGTATTTTTTAATGTTTCCTTTCTTTTGTTTTTCCCTCAATTTCATTTCCAGCCCTTCTTCCCCCATCTACCAATACGGACAACCCCAGCCATATAACCACTTACAGTATGCCAAAGCCATGAAGAATTTTCATTTTTTTGCCTGTAAAACCCTTGTGTGATGCACTGGCTCCACACATGTCCAGGGGACATAATAATCCTTTTTGGGGATTTATGAAAAGGAGCCAGTCAAGCCATTTAAATAAATGTGTATTTTAAAGTGTCCTATAATAGAAATTGTATATGAATTATATTTTTTATCTAGCACTTTCCAAGTGGTATTGTGGTATATATTTGAAAATAGTCTTAATTTTTTATGAGTGTTTTCGTGTACTTTTAGAAGGAGATGTAATTAAGACTGTGGTTTCTCAGCAAGGAGAACTGCATGAATGGATGCCACTCAAGATGGTTTTTGTTGTGGCTCCATAATGCAGCAGGTTAGGAGGACAAGGAGCAGCTTCGTAGAGAGCATTTGGAATGGTTTTGCACAGCAGCTGTTTCTGGGGTTGCAGTCTGGGTAATTTTGTCTCTAAGTAGCCAAACTGTGTGTGTAGAGCCTCCCCCACGGCTGTAGTTGCCTTGCACTCTGCACCCCCAGTTCAGCACTGAAACGCTGGCACGCTTGGCTGCAAGCTTTGGCAGTAGGATGGAAATGGAGCTCCACTGGAGAAACCAGAGCCACCCCTCCCAAAGCAGAGCCTGAGTGCAACGGCCCGAAATAAAACGCAGTGAGGAGATGCTGGATCCTGCCCCCAGAACAGGGGGCTGCAAAGAAGGAACTCTGCTCTGAGCCAGAGGTGACAGCTGAGTCCCATCACCGGGAGAGGGGAGGCTGTTACCATCAGGGACCTGCAGCCCTTCCGCAGGCACCCTGGAGAAGCAGAACACGGGAAACAGCCTCAGCTCAAAGTTCCACACAGGGCTTGCTGAGGGAAAACCCACAGGAGTGCTCAGAGCTGTGTTGGTTCACAATTTGCAATTTATGAAAATAAATAAATGTGGACCTGTGAATTACCAAAGTGCTGCAGAAACAACAGGCAGCTGATCCTTGGAATCAGTTGCATTTGCCTTCAGTCCCCTTGTATTTGCCTCACTGTCACTCATCCCTGGGTAAAGGCAATGAGAAGGGACACATTTGTCCTGCTCAGATTTGTGGCTCAGAGATCAGGAAAAGGGCATCTGTTCTCTGTCACAGTGTGCTAAACAATTGTGTTGTCTTTTCCTTTGATAATAAACATCCCCTGCCCCAGAACCCAAAGCAGGACCCCCACAGCGGGTGAAAAATGAGGCCGAAACTCTCCTCCAGAGTTTCACCAGCTCAGATGAGACTTGAGATAATCCCAGATATGTTGGAAGCACAGTGTTCTCTTTTTCAAACTGAGAGAAGCAGAAAGTAACCCAAGTGTTGGGTGTTAGAACCCATTTTAAATATGATTGGCCTAAATATTTTAATGATCTGTGCTTGGGAATTAGGCATTCAGCAACATCACCAGTGACAGGTTGCTTTTAAAAGAGAAAAACCCATGGATTCACTCCCCTGATGTCTGTCACTCAGGCATGGTGTACCCGGTTTGTGCTGCAGCTTTTGCAGTTTAGTGTTTCAAATTACTAAACCCTCCTACCCTGACTCTTCAGTTCACCCACTCCAGATGAATCAGTCTGTAGTTATTAAGATTGTTTGTCTGGGCTTACCTCGTTTTCTGTGATGTTGCTATTCTGCAAAGTAAAGAGCCAATACAATGTTTTGGGTGCCACCAACACTTTCCCAAAACCACACAAATAGAAATGCTCAAAAAGGAAGTAGGTTTGTAAATGCCATAGGAAATTTCCTTGCCAAGAACTTCATGTGCCTTCAGTTCAGTCTTCCCAATTCTGAGAACAACAAAGGATGCAGTCCTTCAAACTCCACCCGACAAACACTGGGGAGAGTTGTTTGGTAAATAATAGGTTGTTGAAATGCTGCAATATTTTTTCTTAAATCTGAGATACGTTGATTACAAAGTGCTCTTACAGCATTTTGTACTTGTTTGGCCGCTTCCTGCTCCTGGCCAAACTCCTTGGAAAATGAGAATGAAATACTGATGTATCCCGTTCTTTCCCAACCTTTACCAAGGTTTTAGAGTTTTTCCTGTTTAGGAAATGCTTTTCCCTCCAGGCATGCCCATCGTGGGATGTTGGTCCCTGGAGAATATTGTTCAACCCAGGACTGGTACTGTGAGGCCTTCCCATGTGGGAGAGAGGGAATCTTTCAACCAGTTCACTCCTTTTTAAAAGAATATGTCAAACTCTTATCCCATAAAAATAAATTACTCTCTCGAAGGGCACATGCTCCAGGAAGGAAGAGCCATTGTTTATATTCTAGCTCCCAACTTGCTGTTAAACTACAGCAGTAGCTGTAAAACTGAAGTTGAGCCACAGAAAGCGCTTTAAAGTCTCTGTAATTTGGGTTTGGATCTCAAGTGGAAGCCCAGAGCAGAGGGGGGATTCTGGGGGATTCCCCAGAAGCCAGGAGGCTCCAGCCCTCACCTCTCACTGAGGAGTCTCTGGGGGCTGCTGCCTCAGTTCCTGCCCTGCCCAGCGCTGCTGCTGCCGCAGCGGTGCCCGCACAGGCAGACTCTGCTCCCTCACCAGGGCTGTGTGTGGGGCCAGGGGAGCTCCTGCAGGAGCTGTGAAACAAACCCCACCGTGAGGGAAACGGTGCCTGAACGCCAGCTTTGCCGCTTGCTGTTCGCTGACGGCCCTGATGCTCTCTACAGTGATCCCCTTCAGTTGCTAAATTAGCTTTTTCAAGGGGGATTTCATTTGGGGAAAGCAAAACAAAACACCAGCTTAACAGAACTTGAGGGCTTAAACATTGTGATGATACAGAAAAAAGCCTGAGTTATCATCGCTCGGTACGTGCAGCTCACAAAGCTTCCAGAACAGCCCCCGACAACTGCAGCAGCTCTCAGATCAAAGGAGGCTCCTGGGCTGGTGTGAAATGCACCAGCCTTTCTGTTAAACATTGAGATGATAAATAGGGTTTATCCTGCAGGAATGTGTGCACACCTGCACACAAACACAGACCTATAGCATCCGTACACACGCACCACTCCAAATGCTCTGCAGCTCTCCATGTGTCTGTACATACGCACAAGCCTCTGTGTGTTTGTGCCCGTACAAACTTCAAAGTCTCTTCAATTTGGGATCAAATTCTACTCAACAACCAATTAGATATTCTCCCCCTCAGCAATCCTGTAAATATTCATGTGGGTTTTTTTCCCTAAAAGTTAAGACTGTCACTTGCTTCTAGAACCTGCTAAATAATTCTGAGGAGACGAAACGCAGCTTTGGGATGTCAGTTGTTCCATTCCCAGGTTTGCCAGCAGACAGAGAGTCACAGAATCACAGAATTTTGAGTTAGAAGGGACCCACAAGGTCTGTAAACCACTCATTCCCAAATCCTAAGCCCTATTTTTCAGCACACACAGATGTTCATGTCAGGTCTGTGAGTTCAGAGTATTGACAGCTCAAAGTCTGATCACAGATTGATCAAATTTCAGGCACCATATCAGAGTGAAATATCCACTATAAGTAATTGCCAATAGTCATGTAAATCAAACCAAAATGTGTCTTAAGGGAAGGTTCATCTGCAGCAGATATGAAAGAACTTCCTGATTATTCCAAATCCTGTTTTAATTAACACTTACTCCTAGTCTGCCTTTATGTTTTCCTTTTCATCTCCTGCCTGTCATTCATTTGACATCTCTACTATGATGAGAGTGATACTTACTATGAATGGGAAACACAAAAAACACCCCAACCACATTTCCAATACTCTCTCTGCTTAAAGAGATTCTGCTGATTCACATTGGCACCTTTGTCCTGTAACTCTTTTTTTTTCCACTTCAGACTCATATCACGATTCTGACAGAAACCCCAACTCGGGACAGAATTCAAGAGAATAACTCAGCTGCTTCTCTCCCCAGCATATTTCCCTATCAAACACCAATCCTTGGCTGCTAAGTGCCTCCAAAATCAGCCTGATGCCAAGGCTTTTCAGTGATGATGAAACAGGAAAGTAGGGCAGACAAGGAGAGGAAATTTTTCAAATGTATTCGTGATTGCCCTGAGTCCTGATCCACTGCAGTCAGAATGAGAACGGGCATCGCTTCCGCTGGATGCGGTTGCATTTGTTTTCTTCACGATTTCCTCACTTACAGATTATTTTTTATTATGCAAAGCTTATTGTTAATTGCTGAATTCCAGGTGAGCTGACCTTCACTCACTCAGTTTACTCAGGGTCTACATTATAGGAGAGAGAGAATAAATCTGGCTCCAAGGCTTCTAGCTGGCCAGGTATGCTCTGTGGAACGAAAAAATCAACTGCTGCTGCAAAATGAGAGATGTAAATTTTAGTAGGAATACAGAAGCAGATTTACTCACATCTTGCTCTTTCCATGAGCTTTCTGTCAGTACACAATTACATTGTCAAATCTGTATGCAAATAGACAAGAGGTATACACATCCTGGGTAACACAGCAGCTACTCCACGTCTGCAAACTCTGCTGGGATTATATTGGCTGCTACAGCCATCAGCATTTTCCCAGTGTAATTTCTGCCTTGTTTGATCCCAGCTAAGCCCCTGAAGTGCACTTCCCAAGTTATGTCAAGGGGAAGGTGCCCTTTGCTCAATGTTTTGTCTCTTTCTCCATAAGCACACTGGCCCTGGAATTCAGAGCAGCCTGCAGCCAGGCGCCCCAGCTCGGCACAGTCAGAGCTGTCAGTTTTCCAGTCTAAAGGTGGGAAGTGCTCGCATCCACGTGGGATTATGGGGATGAAAGGGAAAGCAGAGCTTTGAGCTTCCCCCTGGTGACCCCACACCCAGGGAGGGACAGAGGACCCCAGCCAGCCAAGGGACAAACACTTTCCCCCAGGCCTGAGCTTTCCAAACCCCTGCTAAGGAAGGGAAGGCCTTGGAGGAGTTGCAAATGAGTGTAACAGTGAGGTAACGGGCCTGGACCTTTGGAGTTTTTATCCTTTCTTGAGACTAATCAGATATTTTTCTGGTATAACACTATGAAAGTCACCCCAGGGAAGAGTTTGCACTGTTGGCCAGTCAAGTTTTTATTACTAAATTACAGTTTTGCCTTTGAAATTTACATTAGAGACATCACAATAAAGGGTGAAGGGTAAAAATGTGTCAAGACAACAGATCTTAACAAATGTCTTGTTTCCCTACCCCAAGTTGTTAAGGACAAAGCTATCATGAGTAAGATATGAAAATTTGTGATCTGTATGAGTGCTGGAGGTTTTTTCCAGTTTTACTGTGAAGTGTTGCTGTTCTGTGGCTTGACAGATCTTCCTCTCACTGAAGCTCTGCAGACCAGGATGAACCCCTGGCCTGGAGCTCAAAACCCATTAACTTCCTGCTCCATACTCCTAGGGGGAAAGCCGCCTGAATGGTGGCCACATTCAGTAACTTCCGTGCCAAAGACACAGGGCTCTGACAGAGCTACCAAAGAATCAGCCTTTTCCTGATGGCAGCTTTGTGTGGCTTCTGGGATAGCTGTACTTCTGTAATGATCAACATTATTATAAAAATAATAATTGAAGCAGCGAAAATATTGAAAGCACATGTGTGTGTTTGGGGATGTGTGTAGCAGGAGGTCACCCTCTGGATCCTGTGCTGGGGACTGTTTCTCATCCCACAATCCAAGATAATGCAATTTCAGAGCCCCTGTTGTGAGCAAGTATTTAAAGACTAACATTAAAGGAAAATAAACCTTTCCAATCAATTGTGAAAGTAAAACCAGCAGCGGAACTGCTGCAGAAATGGAAGCGCAGTGAGAAGAAAATTAAACCCAGCAACCCCAGAATACCTGTCCTAATTAAAGTTAGCTGGGAATATGTGAATTAAAATAGGAATGACATTTGAATTCGTAAAAGAGCAACAAAATGTTTCAGGAACTGGTTTTCCTTGACTGATGGTGTAATTTCCTGGGCTCCAAGGCATGTTGGCTGTCTGACCAGCTGTACATGGACACTTTGTAGGCTCATGCAGCATCTTTGGGAACTGACTGCCCTTGTCTGTCCAGGGTGTCCAACCAAGCCATCTCTGTGGGTTTGGTAGTCAAAAAATGGTCCATGAAATTCTTTCAGGCTGTGAGTAAATGTACAAAATGAATTTCAAGAAAGCCAAAAGGTGGTGAAAAGCACACAAAGCTCAGGAGAGAAAGAGAACCTTGAAGTGCATCCAGAACTTTGCTGTGCTGGGCACATTTTCCAAGACTTCCCTTTGTTCCCTGCATAGATACAAACTGAACACCACCACAAAGCCCCACAATACAGCAAGATATGGTGAGATTAAACATAATGTAAGAGCTATTTGGGATTCTTAGAAAACTAAGATAAAGATAAAGCTTTGAAATCACAGGACAAGTTTACATCAATCATGTATTTCCAGATTTGTAAGGCCATTTTTCTATGAGATAAACATTTGACTAGAGAAGGGTTGTAAATACTGAACTGAATTGGTTTGTACTGCCACAGCACCCAAGATTTTTGGCTGCAAGATGAAAAACAGGCTTAGTAGTTTTAAAAAACACAGATTTGTGAGCAGCCCTGCTCAGGAGGCTCCAGCCCACAGAAAGCTCTGTTGGAGCCCCCAGTTCCCCTGTGCTGTATCCCTGCAAGCTCCTTTCTGGATACACAGCAGGGGCTTCACACACCGTTTTTTCTTTCTTCCCTACTTTGCGCCATTCCCTGGTACCGCAAACCCATTTTTCTAAATGGATGTCTTGGATCCTGAGTGCCCCCTGGGCAAGGCCGTGTTCCAGCAGCCCTGCAAGAGGAGAAATGCAGCCTGATCCTCATTAAAAGTCTGTGGATGGGCTCAGCCTCTCCTGCTATTGAAGACTCATCAGTTTCTTTTTCCAGGAGAATGTATTTGACTGCAGTATTTGGAAAGTAGAGCAATAGCACCAATTATATCCTAGCAGAGCGTGTGTCTGCATACGGAGTGGCTGTTGTGGTGGGATGGCATTAATTCCCTGGTAGATTGCCGGGCTTTGGAGATGCTAACGCTGGGTTCTGACACGGTGACGGTGACGCTGCGGTGCCGGCGCCCGGGGGAGGATGTTTGCAACTCCTGCACCGGGCACAGAGCTCAGGAGCTGCCCCTACAGCACCCGCACAAAACCCAGACTATCCCTGACACCCACTCTTGCACCCCACAGAGGTGGGAGTCCCTGTGCTCTGTCTGCTCAGGGCTGCAGCTTCTGGGCTGAAGACGTGACACAGCCCCAAAGGTAAAACCAGGGCCGTGCTCAGCTCCCCCACACGTGGGTCATGAACCCCAGGTCTTGTCTCATCTTTAAGAATAACCAAGTACAACAACAGAACCACATAAATGATATAAAGAGTTGAAAGTCAGGGGACTGGCTTCCAAATGCTTTTGAACAGAGCCAGTTACTAAGTCACACGGGCACTTCTTAAGAAGTGCCTTGGTCATCTTGTTCTTGTGCAAAGATGCCCTTGATACTCTGCTGCCTTAACATCAGCCACCAATTTCCCATTGCCTTCCCCGAGGAGCAGCTGCCCCAGCACCACGGCTCAGGAGGAGGAGAGGAGTGCTGTGAAACCCCGGGGAAACAGCACTCAGGGAAAAAAACCGGGAGCAGGAGATACCTGGGCTGGCTGTGCAGGACACCAGAGCACTCAGGGAAATAAACCGGGAGCAGGAGATACCTGGGCTGGCTGTGCAGGACACCAGAGCACTCAGGGAAATAACAACAAGACATGAGGCAATAAATAAGTGCTGATCTGCAGAGCAGCTCCCACGTGGAGATGTGTGGAATGAACTGCCGGGGGAGCAGGCTGTGGGGAGGGCAGGGAATGGCAGCTCAAAGAGTGAGAGAGAACCCGCATTTATTCACTCTGGAGCCTGCAGCCAGCAGGGCTGGACTCAGGAAACAGCAGGGTAATGGAGGGTGTTGGGTGAAATAACATTACTCTGTCAGAGAACAACCGGAGAAAAATTCTTCAGAGATTAATAGTAAATGAAGGCAAGGGAAGCTGGAAAAGGTAAATTCAACCAAAAAGGTTTGTAAGAAAGGGGCATTCTGTGGCCTGGTGAAAAACAAGGAGAGCAAGACCATGCTACTGCTTTTCCTACATTCCTCACACAGGAAATAAAATGGAAGCAAGCCTGAAGGAGAACATAGAGGAAACAAAACACCCTCCACATTTAGTTCATTTCAGCATCACACAGAACTTGCCCTGAGGAGCAGCACTTGTGTTGCTGGTGAAGCTCCAGCAGGAGTAACAGCAGGACACAGAGGCAGCCCTGCCCGAGTGGCAGCAGTTCATCCCCAAAGGCTGCCTGCAGCCCGGGGGTTCGAGGCGCTGTGTGCAGTTCAGAGCAGCACCGGTGAGGGGCAGATTGGCACGGGCAGCAAGGCTGCACAGCCAGGAGGACACTGCAGCAGGCAAGGAGAGCCCCTGGCTTCCCCTCTGAGCCCTTGGGTGCTCTGCCAGGCACAGATCCTTCCCACGCTGAATACTGAGTGCTTTGAACAAGGTGTGTGAGCGCTGGGAATTGTGAAAGGGATGCCCCTTGCAGTATCAGTAATAGAAACTTCTTCATAAACTCCCACCTGTTTTCAGTCCCACCTGACACCCACAAGTTGGGGACCTCTCCTAGATTATTTTTCTAGGCAACTTTAGAGAGAAGGTCATGACTGGAGAGCCAAGTAAATTGCCCAGGAAAAAAAAAATAGAGGTGGTTCGTTACAGCATTTCAAAGAGAAGTATTCAAAGCTCTTGCATATAAAAAATTGATTAGCTGACCAAACATTTGAATGCTAAATAAATAACCTTTCCCTGGCAAAAATAAAGCTGAATGATCTGAAACAAAATAAGGGCATCCATCCAGCAAGGAGAAGGAAAAGATAAGCTGTTTTCCTCTCTGAACTTGCCCAGCTTTCATTAGAGGTCACACAGTTCAAAGAGGATGGAGCTCAAGCAGGACTCCAGCGTTTGAGCCCAGCCTTGGTCACAGTGTGGTGTTCCTGGGAAACAGAAAGGAGGAAATGATCAGCCCTGTCCCAAGATAGGGTGACACGTTAAAAAGCACGGGCCTGTCCTACACCCTGGGGCAGGAGTTTGAGTTCCCTCCCTGGGCAGGGAGCTTGTCCTTCCCAGCCACCTCCATCACCTCCTGCATGGCCAGGAAGATACACAGAATTCCTGCCCAGCAGTGGGCAATGTCACCCATTCCTCACAAAACTGGCTCTGCACCTCCAGCAATCTCCCAGTTTCTGCTCACTCTCGAGAAAGTCCCATGAATCTCCAAGGGAAGGAGCTTCCCCTTCCTTCCACAGGGTCCCACTGATCTCTGCTTTAAATAAAGCAAACCGATGTTCTCTGCCCTGGGGATGGTTGCCGTCGAGTGGTTTTCCACACAGAGAGGAAACACAATGCCCAGAGGAGATGGGAAGGCACACCCCACACAGAGATTCTGGCAGCTGCAAGTCCTGCCGTAGTGCTTGCTCAGGTTGCAACTTTGGAGTTATTTATTCAAATTACTATTTTAATTTGAATCACAATTGAAAGCTTCACGTAGCTCAACCTGTGCTTTTAAGGCTTGAACATCCGCTCTGAGTCAGGCCTGTCTATAAAAGCAGTGAATTGAATATTTTTATTAGGTTCTTGCCATGCTTTTTTCTCCTCACAGTGTTTCAGTTCAAACGCTGGTGATTTATTATGCAGCAGCTCCTTTCCCGAGCCGGGGGAAGAACCAGCCCTTTGTCGGTGCCTGGAACCACCAGCACGCTCATTTTCCCCACAAAACCCCCTCGTTTCAAAACATCAGCCTGACTCAGAGCGGCGGGTCGGGAAGCAGCTCGTAGGAGAGGGTAATGAATACACAAGGTATGCACGGGAACAAACAGCCGGTGAGTCATCCCAAATTTGTCCTACATTAACTGCACAGCCAGTGCCTGCTGGGGAACACAGAGGTGCTGCTTTAAAAGAGCTGGGGAAAAACTCGGGGGACACACTGAACTCTCAAATTGTTCACCAAAACGTGTAATTTGGCAGTATCAACAAGGCTCAGAAAACATCGGGGTAATGCATTTACCTTCTCAGGGTTTCTCTGCTACAGGCAGGAATACACAGTTCAGGCCAGCCTTGCCAATCTAAGAGTAGCTCAGATACACTTATATAAATGCCTGCAAAATTACCACAAAAATTGAATAATCCTACAGGAGATGCTTTCCCAGCTTTACTGCGATGTCTGACAGCAAGAGCACACTGTTTTCTTGCCTTTTCATTTAAAGGAAACTTTTCAGCATTTTGTTTGGGGATGTTTGCAATGATTGCTGCTTTCCAATAAAGTGATACTTTTTAGCAAGTAGCAGTGTTTGGCCCGTATTTCCAGGAAGAAGAGCCCTTGCCCCAGGCACAGAGATCTGCTGATGGCAGTTGGTGCAAAGGAGAGTTAAGGGGGTTTGTCTGATGGGAACTCACCCAGTGCACCTGGGGCTGGTGTTCCCCTGCAGGTGCTCAGGCCCCAGGGGTGCTCAGACCCACAGAGCCATCCCAGAGACGCTGCTGGCCCCAGCTCTGCTGCTCTCTCAGACAAGGCCTGGCAAAAGCCCGCTGGAGCCTCAGCCACGGGCTTTCGCCTTGTGAGCTGGTGTCACAAAATATGATACAGACCCTTCTGCTGTTCCCTGTCCCTCACAGGCTTGGTTTAGTGCCCCGCAGGGAAATCTGCTTTACAAAGGCTTTTCTCCTGGAATAATTCAAGTTAAGATCTCTGTTGGAGCATGCAATTATCCTACGTGTGTCTGAAATCAAGGAGAGCCAGCCGGAGGCGGGTCTGTAACTGGGGATTATTTTCACAGCATATAATTTTCAGATCACGCACATCAATGTTATAATTGGGCTGTGGGAGCAGAGGGTATCTTTATTTACACACAGTTCCTTTGCCTCAGCAAAGTGCTGTAATTTCCCTTGTCCTTAGTAAATATTTTTCTCTCCAAAGCTGCATCACAGGGATGGCCCATGACTGGGAAAGCCCTGCTTGCTCCAGAGGTCATTGCATTTGGTAAATTAATCCTAATTGCAGGCATAGTTCCTGTGAAGCTTGTTGAAGTTCAGGTGGACTGAAATGGGTTTGTGATTTTAATCAGGAAATGTTCTAAACTTGAACATTTGCAATTCTCCAAAATATAATGAGATCATCTACTAAAAAGAAAAAGAAAAACCCGTGAGACGTGCAAAACAGCAATAGACACCTTTTAGGACCAGGCTGTTTCATGACCCAATAAAATCTGGTTTCTATTGATTTGTATCTTTTGGTAGATTAGCAGAGACATCAGTGGAGTCTTTTCCCAGACTACATTGGTCAAATTTGCCAAAATAAACTTTTTCGTGTCTACTAAAAAATCCTCACTGGAGTGTTGTGTGTGGGTTGGACTTGGAGCAGGTTACTTACTTCCATCTGCTTCATTCCATGAAATTTTTAACCACCTAATCATTTGTGAGGCTTCTGCTCTTCTTCCTTGCAGACTTTGGTTGGATTTGTCCAATGAGTTTAAAAATTCTAAACCCGTGGAAGTGCACAAGAGACAGAATAGTTTTGCTTAGGGAGCAGGTGACTGAGATACAGACTCTGTAATTTCTTTGCCCTCTGGTTTCAGATATCAGGAAGCACTCAGGTCATGTTACCAATTTATTTTCAACAGGAAGGCTTGGTATTGTCCCCCCCCAATGAAAAAAAGCCATTTTAGAGTCAAGAGCTTTTAGAGCATATTTCAAGGAAAACACACAAAATACTACAAACTGTTTGAGGTCAGAACTCAAGAAACTCCAGAATCAGTGTCACATTGTCAGCACACAGCCAGTGCAGTGGCCACAAGGCTGCCCAGCTAAGAGCTTTTATTTCTGATTTGGTTCTTGTCCTGTGCTGTGGAGCCAGAGCCTCGCAGTGTCAGCTGAAATCATGTGCAGTTCTGCTGTTGAGAACAGTCATTGGGAACTGGTTTAAAGACAAAATCTGCTCAAGAAAGCAAAAGTAACACCAAAAAAAGGGCAAAAGATGAGCAGAATGTGATTTATCCTTTACTTGGCAAGCCAGCTGTACTGAGATTTCCGTGTCATTAACTTTAAATATAGAGGGGGTTGTAGGCTTGTCTTCATGTTTTCATTCCAGCACCTATGAAAACCTCATGTGCAAAAGAAAATATAATAAATTTGAAGCTGAGGTTTTTTTCACTGAGTACCAGAACGATGCATTAGTCACAAGTCCAGATGAATCCGTTATGGAAGATTTCATAACTATTTTTTTTTTTGTTTTCAGCTGTTCTGCTGATATCTCATTGAGGTTTGCCCCTGACTTTTCTGCAATGTGTTCCTTGCCTACAGAGCTTTCGGTTCACAGAGTTCTCTGAGTGACCTTCCTGCTGTCCTTGCCTCAATGTGTCTCCCTCACAGCATCCCCCATCTGACAGTGCCACTAAGCAGGGCTCTGGGCTCAGGAAGCCTCTCTTGCACTGGGGTAACTCTGGGAACTTTGTCTAAGAAAAGCCTTCAAAATTCAACCTATGCAGAGCGTCAGTCTGTACAAAATGAAGCTGTTTCCTTTAGAGAAATGATGACTAATAATCATAAAGTGAACCAAACCAGTATCTTTTGATGAGTTGTCTGATTTATGAAGGATAAAGATACTTCAGGTCATGCCACAGGACTGTGCCTATAGTGCCAAGTCCAATGTTGAAAATAAAGGCAAAAATCTCTTTTGAGTAGCCTCAAATCTTCCACCAGTGTTCTTAAAGACTTTGATTTGTCATTCAATTACAAATATCACAGAATGGTTTGGGTGGGATGGACCTCAAAGCTCATCTCATCCCCCCCCCTGCCATGGCAGGGACACCTCCCACTGTCCCAGGCTGCTCCAGCCCCAATGTCCAGCCTGGCCTGGGCACTGCCAGGGATCCAGGGGCAGCCCCAGCTGCTCTGGGCACCCTGTGCCAGGGCCTGCCCACCCTCACAGGGAACAATTCCTGCCCAGTATGGAATCCTAACCCTCCCTCTGTCAGTTTAAAGCCATTCCCCCTTGGCTCTGACAGATGTTTCAGGATTTTCTGCTGGGAGTCTCTGATCATCAGAACGACACGATCAATTGCTCTAATTTAGCTTTTAAACTGAACTGAATTAAGATTCTCTAAGATGTCCTTGTTCAGGGCTTTTCAAAGCCCAGCCTCTCAGAAGAGAAGGGGAAAGGTATTTGTAATAAGAGGTGACTGCAACTGAGCAGGCCAATTTCCTACCATTTAACATCACAATGGTGGAATTACTGCTAATAACAAATTCAATTTGCAAATCCATTAAAACAACAAAACAGCCCGATTTGCCGTACAAAAAGTAATGGCTTTGTCCTAGAAGAAAAGAGGTTTGTTTCAACAAGGCAGGGAAGAGAGCTGTTCTTGTGACTGCTGTCCTTTTTGCCCCCTCTGCTTACGCAACCCTCAAGATCTGTAAATGTTCTTACTTCCAGCTGCTTCCCGGGGCCAGTCTCTCCCGTCAGCTGCTCTCATGAAAACCTGCTTAAAACCAGAGCTGAACCAACATCCAAATGAGGACAGAAGCTGACCCAGATGTGTTCAAGCAAAAAGACTCCGGGGCTCTGCAGGAATTCAAGCAAAAATGGGAATAAGGAGCAGAGGAAGGCTCCCACATTGCCGGGGGCTTCACTGCCCAACCCTGGGGGAGTTTTGCCCTGGGTGAGCTGCCAGTGCCCCAGGCTTCATCCAGCTCCAGCAGGAAGCTCCCGTCTGGGTGTTCTTGATGGTGCCCACCACAGGATTCCCCCAGGCAGGGCACAAGTGGCTCTGTGCTGGCAGCGCTCCAAGTGCTCCGTGTCCCTTACAGCCACAGCCATTGACTGCAGAGCTTCGGGACTCTAAACATCACCACAAACATTCTGCAGGCAAATATCAAAAACCTGAATCATTTTACACGTCTTCCAGCAGAAACCTTTGAGCCCTGCAAACCCAGTTACAGGAATGAATGAATGATGAGACATCTGATAGGGTAATTACTCAAATTAGATTTTGACAATCTTTGTGAGACGGGCATTTGAGTCATGGGGAGAGATGTTCTCATCTCAAAATTCACCAGAATGGTAGTTCCTGTGTTGAAAAGTCAAATACAGCAGCGTGGTGCTGAAAGAGAGGAATCCACAGGAGCGAGAGGCCAGGAGCCCAGGAGCCACCTGAGCTGTTTCCATGGCTGGGAAGCCTCCCCTGGCTCCAGGGGCACTGGGCCCAGTGCAGCAGCACTGCTGGCCTGCACTCTCTTCTCTCAGCCCTCTCTAAATCCCCTCGTTCCCATTTTCCCACATTCCCATTTCCTGCTGTGTGCCCTCCTCGCAGCTTTTGTGGCAGTCTGTGCCTCGCCCCACCTTAAACCCAGCACTTCCCAACACCTGCAATAAACCAACCCAGGCACTCAATAATGAGGAGAGAAAGAGGGAAGAGCTCCCCAGGTATTCCAGGTGGGTGCCTGTCCCACAGACCGGGAGCTGCCTGCAGGGAGGGCCATCTCCATCTTCTCATAAACAGCAGGAACAACCCCACTGGCATATCACAAAAATAGCAGGTGATTTTGTCTTAGACCTGGACTGAACAAACAGAAATGGGAAAAAAAACTTATAGCAGATTTTAGTCAGAAAGTGAGAAGTAAGAGAGAAGGGTTCAAGTTTTCCTTCATCCTTGCCTCATGGCAAAGAGGAATTTTCTCCATTTTCCTTCACTAAATACAGCCATAACTTTATGGAAACTAAAAATAGCATTGACCTAGTGGTTGCTCTTTATGACTGCATTCTCATTTCCAGTTTCCTTCCTTTATGCCTTTTGCCTGACTCAATTGCAAATTGGTTTAATGTTTCCTCTTCTTCATGAGCATCCCTCCCGAGGGGGCACAGCCTCCTCATCTCTTGCTTTTTTGGCTTTGAATAGCTGAGAGGCACATTGTCATCCCCTGCCTGGAGCAGGACCAGGGCCTTGCTCTGCCTTCAGTAATCCTTCTGCTCAAAACCTCCTTTTCAAGTGGCTGAATTTCCATTTAGCCTGTTCACACTCTCTGAAGAATATTAGCACTGAGGAATCAGCCATGTTCACTCTCCCTTTGGTCCTGTCTCCCTCCCTCATTCCTGAGCCTTAAATACAGAACACTGGTCTTTAACTTCTGAGTGTGCCAATGGTGTCCATCAGCCCCCTTCCACTTCCTGCTCCCACGAAGGAGCTGACAGGTACATCATAAAACAGGTTTTGATTCCAGTAAAAGTACCTTAAGCAGGCCAGAAGCATTGCATTATAACCCCACACTGAAGGCAGCTCAAATTGAAAGGCTCCTTCATTGAAGAACTGAAAGGCTGGAGAAGACTTGCAGGCAAAGTTCACATCCAAAGCTGGGGCTCCCCCAGACCCAAAAGCAGTCCAGGATGTACATTTGGGCACCACTGAAGTTAATCATGTGCAGTTACTTAGTCCTTCTTCATTTAATGAGAATCTGTGTCTCTGTGTGTGTGTCTGTATTTGTTACCCAATAATTCTCCAGTGAGAGGCAGCAAACAGAGAAATGGGGAAGAGAAAAGCAGGTCCCTTTGCTCTGGCACTTGGCACGTGACAGAGCAAGGAAAACTGAAATATTTGGAGTCCTAGGCCTTCCCCAAGGCAGCCCCCAAGGCCTCCTCTGGCTCCACACTGCACGTGGCCTTTTTCCTGAACCATCCTCAGTCCCCATGCAGCCAGTCCAAGAATTCTGCTTGCAGGAAGCATCTGGAAAATGAGGTATGACCTATGCACATGCACTTAACCTGAAGAAAACCAATCCAGTCATCTTCCCATGTGCTGTAGAGAAATAGGACACATTTTATCTCCTGTGATTAAATTACTGCTCGGCCTGCAAGAAAGTTGTAGCATATGATTTCCCTGGATTACTTCTGTGAAAAGCACTTTCCCTATTTTCTCTCTGATTCCTTGTATGCAGCCAGTCTCCCATTTTGGGAGAGACCATTTACCCCAACACATTTTTCTTTGCAGATCACACCACCTCCAAGAGTTTTTCATTCCTTGCAGCCCTTACTTGTACTTCTGTTTTCTAATGCATTTTGCTGCTGCTGCCCTAACATATGAGGAGCTGAATATCTGAGGTGAGTAGCAGAGGGGAGAGATTCAGGGATGTGCATTTACTCAGATTTCTTCATTTCACAGCAGGTCCAGGAGAAATGCACATACATTTTTCAAGAGATCAATCAATAATCCTATTTTGTTTGCTTGCATCCTCAGTGCAGCATTTCCATCCTATTCCCATAGCATACAAAAGGCTCAATTCTTGTTTACCTGCCATGGATCAACAGGTGAATGTTTATGCACAGGCTTCAAGGAGGTTTAATATAAGACAAAACAAACCCTTTTCTGACAGCAAACATGGAAATAATAAATTGCCTTAACACAGCACAGTGGTCATGGCCGGTGAAAAATAATGAGCACTCTGTCTGGTTTGGAGGGATTCACTAGGGATGCTGTGGAACCAGCAAACATTTTCTCAACTAACCAAAAAAAATCAAAGTGCAGCCCTGCCACCCTTTCTTGTAAAAGTCCATTCCCGGGATGGCTTTGGATGCACAAACTGCCATAGCTGCTCCTGCACGGAGCACAAAGGATGATAAACTCAACAGAGTCAGCCTAAACTGCACCTACACTGCTGTCAATGCAATCTGTCCAGCCTAGGAGCTGGACTTGTGTGATCCCTGTGGGTCTCCTTCAGATCCTGTCCAGCTGACAACCTGGCCCTTGGCAACAATGGAATTAGACACAAGTCTCCCTGCTATGCCCCAGAATTAGCCAGGAAAAACAATGAGCTAGTGGAGAACTAGAAAAATCAGTGTCATTATTGAGTATGGTCTTGGGAACACTGAAATTTTCCACCTTTGTCACCATGAAGAAAGTGCACCTGATTCCGAGTTAATAAATCAGTAGAGGACTTCCAAAGGGTGTGGGATAAGTGGCTGAACTCCTCATTTCTGTGTCCCAAAACCTCGTGCAATGTCTTCCTGAGTGTGCTGGCACAGCCTGGCCTGGCACTCGATGCCAGCGGCTGCTTTTTGCTGCAGAATTGGCAGTTCAAAGGTGTAAAGCTCTATTTCTGCACTAACCTCATTTGGGGCTGGGATGGATTATGTAAGGTTTGCAGAGAGGTATTCATCAGCACAGGCTGACAGCATTTCATCTTGCACAACTCCACAGCAGAAACTAATGAGACATTTAAGAAAGAAGATGAAAAAGAAAGAGGGGAAGATAAAAGAAATGCTTCGTTTCTTAAAAAAAAAAAAAAGAATACCAAAACAACAACAAATAATAAGCAGAACAACTAGAAAGTAAATAACATTTTTCTGAAATCTTTGTCTTTTTTGTTCCTGAGATGTGTTGGTGTTTGTGTCCCTTGAGTTTTCTTACCCTTCTCGCTAACTGTGCATGATCAATCCCTGTAACTGCAAAGAGCAAAAGCCCAAAGAGCATTAAATGTGATTTCTCCTTTTAGCCCATTCCCAGCATAACTTTGCAGGCTGTATTATTTACCATTAAACAATTTTACATTCAACACTTCAGGAGACATTTTCTTCAGCAGCAGTTCCATTTGTCACTCTGAGATGAAGCTGCTGACTTTAGGGTGGAGAGGATTTTAACAGCAGCCAGCAGAAATGTCACTGGGTGTAAGGAACTCTTCCATAATAAATACAGAAAAGTCTCTTTAATTGGCACAGCTCTGGTAGAACTGGAGAGGTGGCAGCTAAGGGCTGTCCTCTCCGTGTAATACAGGGACAGGGGAACACGTGGCTGCCCGTGGGAAGAGAAGAGAGGCTCCAAAGAAAATACTGAGTTGTTAATCTGTTACCCCATTGCACCTGTGACAGAGATGGGGGTAAGGGGCTGAAGTTATTTTTCTTACATATTCTCATGCCATTTTTTACCAGGGAAGAGGAAGATGCCATCAAGCTTCTCAGGTACATTTCTTATGATTAAAGCACAAGTTAATGATGCCAAGCAATACTTCAACACCTTCTGCAAACTCATCTCCCATACTCTTGGATGAACTTGTTTTCCATTCAGTAACCTTCTCTCAGGCTGACTTTGAGATGCAAAACACTACACAGTTTTGGGTCCCACAGGATTGGAACAGGAGCAGTATCACAGAAAGGAGAGTGGGAAAAGATCCTCCCAGGTCAATTACTCCTTTCTCTTCCTCAGGCAGAATCAGCTCTGCTAAATCACTCCTGACTTTGTCTAAAGTGATCCGAAGAACCCAACAACAGCCCTTAAATGTGCAGTGCCAGAGCCTGCTCTGCACTACCCCTCCCAGAGCTGTCCCACTCGCCCTGTGCAGCCCAGGCACACAGCAGGGAGCCCTCAGGGCAGGAATTGTCAGGTGTTTGACTCTCTCAAGCAGGACAAGATTCCTCTAAATGCAGGTTAAAAATGAGGCTGGACATTTAGGACTTACAGTTTGCATTCTGTAATTGTGTTCCCATGGATTCAGAATACAATTTCTCTGCTAAACAAGGAAACGTACAATGCTTGTGGTTACCCTTCTTTTGATACTCCAGGATTCTCATTTATTTGGGGTCCACAGACAACAGTGAGTGAAAGCCCCACGGAACAAATTTAATGAAAGGGCAGTGAATTTAAAGCAGCCTTCACCCTACAACTGCAACATAAACCACAGCATTCATTCACCACCACCAGGCACATTCACCCAACAAATTTGCCTCTTGCAGCACTTTCCTGTGACAATGCAAGGCGTTCAAAGAGCTGAAGACAGGGCTGACATGGTGCACTTGGAGAGGGAGAAGAGTCCCTTTTCCCTCTTGTTTGGTTTTCCTATCACAGCTGCTAACTGGGATTGGAGAGACCTGAAAGACTCATCTATGCACCAGACCAGGGCAGCCTGTGCCAGCACACACTGGCTCCTCCCAGGGACTGCACACAGGGAGGGTTTTCACAGATCCTTAGATCCCAAGACACACAGTGACAGTAAAAACAATCAGAGGGAAGGGTTCAAGGAGAGCCATATTATTCCACTGCTGTGTTACACCAGTAATAGCCGCATGTCTGCAAGGCTGCTAAAGTAACAGCACTGCTTTCTCTTGAAAAAGAGTGGTGTTGAAATTTCATTTAAAAGCACCAAAACACACACAGCTAGAGGTGATAAGAAGGTTAAAAAGTTAAAGCAGTAAGAAAAAAAACTGAGGAAAAATGGAAAAATCAGCTAGCTGTTGATAAAATGAATCAGTCATAGCCCCAGACTGGTATATCCACAGACTGGAAGGAAATGTTGGGCACTTTGGAGGAAAATCAATGTTTGGACATTTGTGGACCATCCCAGGGCTTTCCATTGCCCCCTTTCAAAGTGACTTTGAACTGGTGCCTGCCCCAGGACAGGGTCAAACCCATTCCTTGTCTCCAAGGAAGGAAGAGCCAGCACCAAACAGATTTGTTCTCCCAAGCGCTTACGCCCTGAGCTCTTCAGTCACTTGGACATCCACGAATTTGTTATCCCACTCTGCTGCAACAAGATCTGCCAAATTATCCTGCCTGTCCCTGGACGGGGGAGAGCCTGGAGAGAGGCCAGCCACCAGCTGAGAGCTCTCCTTGCCAAGTCTGTCAAGCAAATTGATTTTCCTCCAAGACCTTTGGGCCCCTCTGAGCAAAAAGAAACCATATTCCATCTCCTTTTTGCTCAAAGGGCTCGGAGAAAAAATCTCCAGTCTGGGCTAGAGGACACAAAGTGCCACCCCGGTCACCTACAAAACTTTTGGACATGGTCCAAGACAGCGATGCTGTACTAGTGGCAGCTGATGAAGGATCAGCTGTGAGGGGTCTCACTTCTCTGATATAAATGCATTGTCTGCCTACCTGTTCACTGGAGATATTTTGAAGGTTCTGTGCTTGGGGGGTTTATATCCCTTTCATCATACAGCTGTTCCTCAGTTCCTGAACAGCTCAGGAAATCTGTGAAAATTAGCAGGCTTGTACAAGAGTAAATTGAGGATATTTGTTGCACCAGGGTAAGCTTTAACACATCGCTCTGATGCATCATTGCCTCAGGAGAAAATAACCAGGGAAGATTTACTGTGTACCCTCAACAACAGTGGGGGAAATAAAATCTGAAGCCAAAGATTTTTCACTCAAAATATCCCCATTTGTGCCTTTGTCTGAGCAGCTCTTATGACTTGTTCTGAGGAAGGGAAGCATAACAAAAACAGCATTTTTCCTAGCAGCAGAGATGGCACATTTCTGGTTTAGGGACATAATCCACACCAGCACTCCCATACAGGCTGTGGGAGCTAATTATGGCACTCCTTTGCCATAATTAGCAATGCAATGGCCATCAACCATTCCCTGCCCCCGCCAGGGAGCAACTCCAGTCCCAGCTCCAGTCAAATCCTCACTGCAGCACAACCCTTTGCTCAGCAGCTCCAAATGGGTGAAGAAGGGCCTTGAAGGAGCCTTGTAGCAGCCCCCAGTTTTTCCCATTTCCAAAGGGACTGTGTGCCTCGTGCTGACACTGCTCAAACACTGAAATAACCATTGTGTCCTGATATGTCACACACAGCTCTTCTTAGGGATTCACCGCTGTGACAAAACTCTTCCCACAGTCTTAATGTGTTTTTAATGGAAGTCAATGCTAAACACATAATGGTTTAGCAGAAACACATCTGCAGTGTCAGAAAGGGAGAGAACCAACAATGCCTGGCTTTGGTCAAATCTAAATGATTCTGTTCCAAACCTAAACAGATTTGGTTTAATTACAATTATTGTTGCCAATTTCATTAGGACAGTCCTTCTGTCTTCCCTGCCTTTTATCTAGATTTCCAGGACTTGAATAAATAAATATAAATTCCAGTGAACAGCAGCATTTCCATGGAGCTTTCTTCACAGTACACAGATGTCTGCCTGAGAATTTCACTCCACCTCTGCCAGAAAGGAGAATAAACTATGATATAATTTACTTTGAACACTGGCAAGCTTTGGATCCAAGATTTTGGTTTAGTCTACACTAAGAAAACCAGCCGTGAAATCTAAGTTTGCATCTGGGCTTAAATGTAAATCATCTATAGGGAGAAAGGAGGGGAAGGTCATTCCATCTCAGCATTTTATCTTTGGTTTCCTACACACTCAGCTGGAACAGCAATGTGCTGGGTGGGATCAAAACCTTGTTTGGAAGCACTCAGATAAGAACAACCCATCACTGTTTATGTTACAGGCTTAAAATATGATAAAGTGCATCATGCCTCAATTCTACTGCTCAATGTGCACTCGAACATTTCCCTTCCTGACAGCAGATCCAGTCCCTCAGACTTTGCCGTGCCGGGGCAGTTCTGAGTGCTCCAGGTCAAACAGATGTGCCCAGTGATGTGGTTGCTCTGAGCTCCAGCAAGTCCCTCCCGAGTGCCCTTGGACACAGCCAGGAGGAGCAGGGACCCTTGCACGAGTGCTGGCCAGGCTTTGTTCACGTGAAAGTCAGTGCATCAGCTCCCCAGGATGCTCCCTCTAAATCCAGTCTCATACAGACATGAGATTTTCAGTTTTTCTATGTGTAAGCCAAGCTGATTCCTTATCCCATCAAATTTACATGTTTGCCCATGGCAGGTGCTGAGGAGAGGAGTAATTAGGAATAGTGAGGAATGAAGATCTTTCAGCCACAGAAGGGAAAGATTTAACTGTTCAGGTGTTAACAAGATGGTTCCCAGTGGTAACAGGGTTGGATACTATTGATACAGCACATTTCCAATATTTCTCCGAGGAAAAGAGGTTTAGATAAAAGCAGCAGAGTGCCAGAGATCTTACCTGTCAGAGCAAGAGGTATTACAAATGTAGTGCCTTCAAGAGGGAAGAGGAGCTAAAAAAACAAGCACCACATCCCCAGACCCACCACACCGACTGGGATACAATCCAGGTATGAAATATATTCTTTTTTTTTTTTTTTTACCTGTTCTGCAGTGCCCCAAAGCACTGACCAATTCAGATATTCTCCAGACTGTGTGTGGAAGGAGTTAACTCTGCCCTTCCACAGACTGGAAAATTACCCAAATCACCTCCAATCTTACTTTTCTGTTGTACTGGTTGCATTTACCTGAGCACATGCATTTTTTTAAATGCAAGACTCATGGCATTGGTTTGCTTTAAAAAACAAAAGCTCTGTAACAAATCTTAAAAAAACAACCAAACAAACTGTGAGACAAAATTGGCAGAGATCTGGAAGGCTTGGCAGAGCCCATTTGCACTCCTCACAGCTGGAGACAGGAGTGCTGCTGACCCCAGCTCCACTGGGAGCGCAGGTCAGAGCTCTGCAGAGATTTCTTTGAGACATCCTCTTTTCACTTGCAAAGGGAGAACATTTCTGCTGAGAAAGAGAGTGAGATAATCCTGCAGGTCAGGGATAAGCAGCATCCCTCTGCCACTGCCCTTCACAGACACACGTCCCAGCAGACAGCTGGGTTTTATTTTCAAAGCTCACTTCCTTGGCAAAAAATGGTGCGAGCAGATAATAGCACCCAGGTGCAGAGACCCCCCTTACACTGCCCTGGTACCTGCTGAGTGTTCAACAGGGAATCCGTGTGTGATTTGATGCAGTTTATGGTTCATTAGTAAATATGAATACAAACAAACGTTCTTTATCTTCTGTTGGATAACAGCCTCTCTACAGATGATCTTCCTAGATCGGGGTGCAGTTTGCCACACCTGAGGCCTCACCAGGGAGCTCCGTGGCTGTCCCAGCTGATGGCTCTGTGTTTGCTGCAGGAGCCAACCAAACCCGACCCATTCCCACCAGCCAATGCCACATCCCCCACAAAAGCTCATTATTCAAGGGACAACACAGAGGGGGGCTGTGCCAGAAGGGCAGGGCACAGCTACAGTACAGGCTGGGGGAAATCAAGGCAATTCCTGTGCCTCACAAATCATGAAAAAAATTCATATTAAAATTCTCTTGCAAAAGTAGGAGGGGAAAGAAAATTGCTGACAGAAGTATGGAGCCCAGGCACTCCAGATTTGAGGTTTGTGGGGCGAAAAAAAAAAGAAATCATTGTACTTTGTTTTTCCTTTTCGCCTCTCAAATGTCATGACCTTTTTTTTCCCCAAAGTATTCTCCAAGAGTGTTTTGTTTCCAAAAAAAGACTAAGAGATTTCCACAGACAATTCTGTAGGAAGCTCATCACTGTCTCACCAGCAGAACTGACTGCATATATAACTAGCAAATTTTCCTTTCTTTAGTGACTGCAAACCGACTTTCTTAAAAAGCTCTTGCCCGACTAATTTCTGTCCTGCAGGAAAGGCTTTGCCCCAGCCCAGTCAATTCTGAGGGGTCAATCCGTGAGCAATCAGGCTCCGTTACTTCAAGCTCAGGTCATTCAGCTGCCTTGGCAAAGCTGATCCCAGTGTCAGGGGAAGGGGAGAAGTCCCTTTGTGTGCTGGGGTCACCCTGGCAGGAGGCCAGCTCCCCGTGGGCTGCTCCATCCCTCCCCCCAGCAGGACAAGCTGGGGAGAAAATCAGATGGGAAAAGTCTCATGGATCAAGAGAAAGGCAGTTCACAGAAGCAAAGGAAAACAAAATATTTATTCTCTACTTTCCACCAGCAGGCAACGTCCAGCCACTCCCTGGGCTGTAGACTTGGGGATGCATAGGGAGTGCTCCAGAGACAAAGAGCAGAGGAGTGAACAGCTCCCCTTCTCCTGCTCCCTCAGCCTTTGCTGCTGCTGTCCCAGGGAGTGGGAGATCTCTTTGCTCAGCCTGAGTGGGTTGTCCTGGCTGTGTCCCCCTGGAACTCTCAGCTCCAGGCTGCTGGTGATGGGGAGTGCTGGGGACACAGCCCCGGTGCTGTGCCAGCGAGCCCTGGGCTCTGACCAACCCCTTTTGGCTACCAAGGCAAAGCTCAGCACTGTGGAGAGGAGAAACTCCATCTCAGGCAGACCCAAAACAGCCAGAAACTCAATGAGTTTTTAAGAGGTATACATTTGGCTCAAAATTATTTATTGTTTTCATAATGCATTTAATTTTATATATCCATGTGTCTCTAGTGCATGGAACCTTTCGCTTTGAACAGTAAGAAAATAAAGGATAATATCCCAAGCTTTGTGAATTAACTCGGGGGGGAAAAAAAATTCAGCTGTCAAAACTCTGCTCTTAGAGAAAGGTTTATTTTCATAGTGTGTCACCATAATCAGATCAGTGTCTTCAGCTCACTGCACTACATTTCTCCCTGACAGCAGAGCAGTCGTGACAGCAACCAGTGAGAGACATCAAAGAAACTCTTGGTGCAGCAGAGTCCATCCCCAGCACTGGGCTCTGCCAGCTGCTCCAACTTCCAACCAACGCCCCCAGGAGCTCTGTGTGGAGGACAGACAGAGCTGCTGAGGCACAGACATGGATTTCAGAAACCTGAGCTTCATCCCAAAGTCCAATATCCCTGGCTCTTGCGGGTTCAGACCACTGATGGCATCTTAAAGCACTTAATGGTCCAGAAGCCTGTGGGAAGCCTGTGCAGAGTGGTGCAATCTCCCTCAGGTGGGATGTGCTGCTCCCTTCCCTTTGGAATCTCCTGGCTCCCAAGGGTTGATAACATGCCAGGGCTAAAGCACCACAATACAAGGAAATCAGCACAAACAAAGCCAACATGGCACCTCGGGGAGGACTGCAGGGAAGGCAATGCCAGGGAAAGGGCACTGACACCCACTCAGTGTCAGTGGCCCCAAAGTGATGGCTGCAGGCACATTTCAGGGGGTTCTATAACCTCAGAGCTCTCAGAGAACAACAAACTCCAGACAAGGGAGGAAAAACAACTTTTTTTGCTTGTCCTAAAATGCTTGAGCTCCAACAAAGACACCAAAAATAAACACATCAGCATTAGTCCCTTAAAAGTTGTGAGCTTCAGCTCCTCTTTCCTTCGAAAAGCTTCATCAAGGCAACTGGCTTCCCAGGAGTAACACAAAATAATTTTGCTGGAAAGGGCCACACCAAAACATTCTTTTAAATCTCTCCCCAGGTAAACTTTAGGAGACAGGCTCAAGTATGGCAGTCAAGACACGGGCAGAGCTGCAGCAGACTCTCTCTAGGGGCAGACCCGCCAGTAAAGCCTTTGGTCAAAGGCTCGAGTGTTCATCAGCTGCAGCAGTGCAAAACAGGCCAGGTCGAGGTCAATAAACAGCAGAACATCCTCGGAAAGGGGAAGAGAAGAGGCCACCTCTTTGTTCAGTGTTCAGTTTTACTAACAGGAACTCTTGTTAGAGCCATTTCTGTGCCCTTTCCTCACACATGGATTATCTGCTGCCTTCCCAGCATCAGCAGCACGAGTCAGGAGCTGCCTGTGCACTTTCTTGTTCCTGTGAGGACTTCCCAAGAGCACAAAATTCCAGCTATCCTCTTGGTTTTCTTACAAACCCTCCCACCACTGCAGGAGCCCCTGGCACATAGCCATGCCCACAGCATGCCTTCTGGAGGTGAAATCCCTATGGACAAACCTGGAGGCAGGGTGGAGTCCAGCCCAAAGAATCCTCCTGTCCAGGGCTGCCCTTCCTGCCAACTGTGGGAGCCTGTGCATTTCAGCAAGGTCTGTCCTTATTTTTCAGTGTGCAGTAGAGGAATCAGGACTATTGCTCATACTTTATCGCTTCTCTTTAGCTCTCTGTAAGAGGCTTTCTAGAGGAAGGAGTATTTTCTTTCAACAAAGGCAATTCTTTAACAGAGCATTCTTCTGATTCATCGTTTTCATCCCTTGTGTGTTTACCAAACTCACACCACCCTTCAAACAATCATTTGCCACCAGATCCTGAGAGTCTCAATCAATATTCCACTCAGTTCCTTACACAACTATTTTTTTTAAGTGTAAACCTCCAGAAAAGATTTTTGCTTCGTGTCAGAATGGCTTGAACTTTTCTCCAGCCTAGACCAGCTGATTTCCAGTGGCAGCTGGGGGCAGCTGAGGGTGAGATCAGCTATCCCTGCTCTGAAATGAGGCTCACAGAGGTGCAACTCTCACTTAATGCAGCCTCCTTTTCATCACAGGTATTAAGGATTCATCTCCAAGCACTTATGCTTTTCTGTTTAATCTTCCCTTATCTCCCGAGTGGCCATCGAGCAGCCTCTTGGAATTAAAGAGGGCTCAGTGCTAATAAGCTCGGGAACGGCTCCGGAGCGCTCTGGTTTGGAAATGCCACGGAAGACAGTGCTCAGCCTCTCCCAGGACAGCCCCTGGAACTGCTTCCCTTTGCAGTGCAGTATCCACAGGCGCCGTGCTCCGCACCCGGCCCAGCAGAGCTGAAGGCAGAGGACCAGCAAACCGCCCGAGGCTGTGGGAATGCCGGTGCCGCGTTGGCTGCTGCCCCGGACGGCAGCCAGGGCTGGCAGAGAGAAGGGGCTGAGGGCTCCCCGGAACTGCTGCCCTCAAGGAGACCGGGACGGGAGACGCTGCCTGGTGCTTTACCTTTCTCCTGCGGGGGGAGCTGGGGCTTTAGCTCCTCGCCCTGGCTGGGCTCTGGGCTGCCAAGTCCCTCTGCGCTCACATGGGCTCAGGAGGAGATTTCCTGCACACAAATCCTAGTCAAAGCAGGAAATCTCCTGTGCTGGTTTTGTGCCTCTGTTATTACAAGCTGCCTGTCTGGCAGCTTGAGCAGGAGATCCTTTTGGTATTACTAAAGCAATAAAGAGTTGGAAAGGAGAGATGAGAAAGGACAAAGGTGGATTTTTGCAAGGGGAAAGAGCAGAAAGGCCCAGGAGAGTGTCAGAAGAGCCAGAGAGGGACATTCTGGCTGTATCCTGGCAGTGCAGTTATCCCAGGCTGTGAGCCAGGTTTTATCCCATTCTCACACCCATCTGGATACTCTTTATTGTGGTTCTGGAAGAGTCAGGTCTGAAACTCGCCTTTTGCTCAGGGAGGGAGAACTTTTTGCAAATTAATGCAGCTGAATGAGGGAGGGTCACAGATCCTTCCCCAAGGGGACAACATCCACCCCTCCGTCAAGGTAACTGACCAAAACCAATTGCAGATCACAAACAAGCACAACATTTACCCAAAAATCTCTCAGACCCCAGAAAAAGTGAGGACATGTTAATGCAGGCGGGGGGTTGGTGCATCTGCACCCTCACACAGGCTGCCTTCAGCACTTTGATCAGAGCACAGCACACAAAACTGGAACAGAGCCCTACCCATAAGCAGTGAAATATATTTATTCTTGGCTCATGTTTCCACAAACCCTAGCACAAGAGTTGGGTTTCATGGTGACAGCCATTCTGCACTTATTGCAAAAGAAACAGCCTAAAATAGATTTAAAACTCTCTACCTACAAATCAAAGGTGTGCCAAATGTGTGCAGAGCTGAGATTCCCAAGCAACACGGCCTTGTGCTCTTAGAAAACCCTGTTACTCCCCTGAATATAAATGATAAAGACATCATATAACATGGAAAGGAATGAAAAAATCCCTTCACAACACACAAAAAAACCCTTCTAGTGACTTACTGGCAGGCTCAAGAGATAAGAAGCAGAAGATAAGTGAAGGCAAGCACCCCAAGAGCATTTGAAATACCAGTCCCAGTCTAAAAGAAGAAAATCTATTACTCTTCTCAGGAGAAGGACTCAGGCTCTCTATTGTCTCCAAGCATGGAAAAAAGAACAATACCTCAAGACAGGGTTTGTACTTCTTGGGAGACAGATGGGAACGATGTTTTGTCATTTTTTTTTGAACTTTTCTCAGAAAAATCACCATTTTACCAATAAATCACCTTTTCCATAGCATTTGTGCTCTCACTTGATACAGAGAAAGGACTTGTGTAGAAGATGTGAGAACAGAGTTTTTCAGAAGTGTTCCCACATCATTTGACTGGGTGTTACATCTCTTCAAAGATTGCAGGAATAACAAAAATGACCACACCCAAGGCTTTCTTCAGAGCCTTCCAAACTGCTCCTATGCCAATTCCCATTACAAGAATTCCCTTTAAAACCAGGTGCTTTAGTTAAGCAGAGCTGGAGGCAGTTGAGGGTTTCTGAATCCACTGCTACCCTGAGCCACCAGAGCAGTGTGAGGGGGAAGGACAGCTGTACCCCCCAACTCCTGATTTCTACACAAGAGTGATGAATCAGTCCTGTAGCAGACATGCACAGGCTAGGAGGGAGCAGCCTGTGAACATACACAAAAAATACAGATTAACCCAACCAAACATCCAGAATCATGTTATGATCCATGTCAGATTGCTTTGCTTAAGCAGCAATAGAAATAAACAGGTTTTGTACAGCTTTAGTGAGGCTTCTCAGCCAAATTCCAGGGACCCTGAATCAAATGCCAAAGAAAGCAATGGAAAAATTCCCATTGCAGTGAAAGGTCTTTAGATGTGGGCCATCTACCACAATGTCTTGGCAGGGCTTTTCATATTTACACCAGTAAAAATACTGACAATTTGGGAAACCTCCTTTTTTTGCCTAGTTACCTTATCCCAGGCACACTCTAGAAATACTCCATACTGATTAAAATGTCTATACCTTCAATTTGAAGTATGGAAGTAACCCACTATAAATCAGCCTCATGTCCAGTTAAGGCCATAAATGCAGGATCAATTTATTTAGGAACAATGTGATTGTTTGATTTCCAACCCAACATCAGACCTTCCCAGAAGATGTTATCCTTGATGTTCACCACTAGAATGCATAAAACACCTTTTTTTTTTTCCTTTTCCCTAAAGAGTTTAAATGCATTTACTACTGGACCCTGTCCTACTTCTCTATCGAACTCTTACAGGAGACATTTTTACTAGGCTTAATTAAAATTCATGTTAATAAGATAAAGCGTAGTAAACCAAATATAGCCAATATTTTATTGTAAAGAAAAAATGTTATGTATTTATTATATTGGCTATATGGTGTGTTCACTGTATGTTTAAAGTATTTAACATAAACCAGAATGTTTGGTTAATACATACAAATGTTAAATATACATAAATACGGATATGCTTAAATGTAAATTGCACATCAGTATTTTCTGTAGTACAGTGCTTTTTCACTTATGGTAGGTAAGAAATTACTGATTTCTCAGATTTAAAAGCTCTGAACTTGTAAAAGTTTATTTCTGAGGTCCCAGTGCAGCCTGTGCTGAGCTCTGCCCAGCACTTTGAAGGCAGTTCAGTCAGGTTTATTTGATTCTCCTGAAATGTAAGGCCATCCCTGTAGAGCAGGTTATTAAAAATGCAAGTTCCTACCAAGGCACAGCAAGATACACCTGGCTGGCCAGGCAGGGCGTGCACAGAACCTCCTTCTCCCGGCTGGCCCGCTTCTCAGCATGTGTACCCCAAACCCATCTGCTCTGAGCACACAGCAAGCAGCCCTGGGGCACCCAGCCCGGCTCCTCCCCGCTGCCCTTCAGCTCCGCCCGCCCTCCTCTCTCCCGGGAGCAACACCGGCCCCGGCCTGAAACCCCACGGCCTGGAGTCAGAGGTGCAGGGGGCAGCCGCTCCTCGTCTGCCTTCTCAGCTCACCCGCCTCACCTCCCGGGCACAGAACCACTTGTGACTCTTCCTTACTTGCGTTTGTCCTCCTTGTGTTTCTGAGAGTCACTCTCTACAACATCAAGATGCAGTTTGCCCCCAGTAAAGGATAAAAAGTACAAAAACTTCATTTGCAGCAGGGATCGGCTTTCCTGGTCAAGCACAACCCACAGGAGGCCAGGCCTGCTTTAGAGCCCAGGCCATGCAGAACATGGATTACAAGATCTTTTCACCATTTTGCCGTTTGGCATCACTACCCTTCAGGTTTTTAAAGCTCAGTCCAGCTTCTGCTCATCACAGGGACCAGGAGAGCAGCTAAAGCAAGGACAGCCCGTGGTGCCCTGGCTGGAGGGAACGAGTACATCTCAGGTATGTAGCACATGCTGTGACAGAGGTGTATGGTCAAGAACATCCACAGTGTTTTATAGGACATAAAGGAGAAATTGTGCTGTAATAAATTGTAAAAGTTATGCCTTTTAGCATCTGGATGGCCACTTCAGAAATTTAAGGCCTCACCTTTAGAAATTGAAACAACTGAGCTGTAATTCATTTTTATTTCACTATTTCACTTCCCCATCAAAGATTTTCACTCCACATACACCACCACCTTTTTTTTCAAAAGCTGTCAGGAATATAAGAAATTTTGCCTTGAAGAAAAACACAGCTATTTCTTTCCATCTTACAATATTGTGTGTGTCAATCCAGACAGGCTTGCAGCAGTTCCATTTATGCAGATGCTATTTCAGGAGGATCCATCAAAGCAGGGAATGATTGTTTTACATGAGAAAGGCTAATGCTCCAGAAAGGATCCTAGAAGGTAAATATTCCAGGAAGGACTCAGAGAGCCATCCTACACTGTAGGTTCACCTCCTGCACAAGGCAGGAGCAGCTTCAGCACGGAGCCTATCTACTTCAGCCTTTCCAAAATGTGATTTCATGGTCACAGAGTGTCTTGTTCAACCAATTTCTGAGCACATAGCACTTCAGCTCAATGTTGGGATTATTTTGTCATTTCTGTCCTTACATTTTCAGCTCTCCAGGTGGAACAGCACCTGAACCACGGACACCTTGAAGAAGTGAAGTCACATCTCTCCTGGACCACCCCCAGTGGTCTCCATTTCTTCAACAGCCCATTTTTGCTGCTGCTTGGATGAAAGACGTTTGTGCAACTCTTAAGCACCTCCATTTTCCTACAGAGCTTATGCACAGATTTTCACTAACCCAAAGCAAAGCCAAAGTACAGCTCCTTCACTCCTTTTTTTGGAAAGGTGGAACAGCTTTGCAGCTCCTTCCCCCTGACGATGCAATGGAGGTTTCCCCTGCTTCACCCAGTTCAACCCCTGCAGAGTTTATTGAGATGTGTATCACAGGTTCCCTCCTATGAGCCTGCACTCCCATCAAACACTGAGTGGGACCCATTTCTCCTGACTTTGGACTAATCCAAGCTCACACACACATCTTTGTGAGGAAATTAATGCTTTTTAGGACCCCAGTCCTTTGCGTGATGGAAGCTTCCCAAGAGAATGTGGGTTTAGGCAGCATTTTATGCTTCCTTTACCAATCAATACACCATAAAACACATGCTGAGGTCCCTCCCACAGCATCGAGGCAGAGCTGCCGGGAGTACTCGATCTTCCTTCGTGCCTTTGCCTGCAGAGTGGCCTCCCGTGGTGCCCTCAGCTGGAGGACAAAGCTGTGTCATTGCAGAGGGCTGCAAACGAGCCGCTGATTACAGAGCACAATTAAGAGACATCGTGGCGGTCCCTGCCGGCTGGTGCATCACAACCTTCCGTGCTCCAAAGGTCAGACCAAGTGAGTGCAGTGGGAAGTTGGATCCCTGCACTGGGAAGCTCATTGCAGGCAGGTTCTTGTCTTTTGGGGAGGGCACGTAGAAACATTTAGATTTAATTGCAAGTGGCAAACCAGAATGCCAACGAGATGACAGCAAGCTGGTCCTCTACAAGCACATGAGCTTCAGTCACCAGGAGGTTAAAAAAAAAAAATCAACATTATGAGCTTGGGAAGGTGATAAACTTCTCTACAAGGATATAAGGATGTTCCTTAGCTGCAAGTGTGACTTGCATACATTCGTTGTCTTTGAGACATCTGTCTCAAGCACAGGCTTTACACCATGAGTCTGATGTGGCTTTCACCTACACCACATTTATAGCACTTTTCTGCTGAGTTTGACAACATTGGAGTTTGGAGAAGCAAAGCTCCACATGAGTTTTCAGATCTCTGCAATTTAGGCATGTCCTTCAATACTTTAGATTCCTGTCTGAAACAGAGGCTTACAGGATGACAGTCCCCTGTGAGCAAACCCACAGGGAATGACAGCAAACACTGTGTGAACACAGAGCTCTCCCTCACACCAGCCCAGGCCCGTTCCCATCCCCTGCTCCGAGCCGTTTCCACAAGGAGAAAGGCAGGCTGATGCTGCAGAGCTCATGGGCTAAGGTCTCTCTAAATAAATCCGGTGCTATTCTTTTCTTTGAACAACCTTTAGTGGCTTGATCCTGCCTCTGGGAATGGTATTTCCTTTACAGAAACACATTTGAAGGATAATTCACCCAGACCCACTAAGGCTGAGGAAAACCTCTGGAGAGGCCAGACCCTGAGCCTGCCGTGGGAGGTGAGTGCCACTCACTTTGACCTGCAAACCCTCACAGTTTTGCTCCGTTTCTGCAAACTTCAGAAACTCAAACTTTCTGTGAACTTCTTATGCCAGGATGCAACCTTGCTAAATTTGTTGTATGTGGACTATTCAAGGAATAAACTTGTAAATAAATTTCCATTTTCCCCTATGTCTTCAAGGAGTTTGATGGAGTGTCTGCTGATATTTGGGCCAGCTGTTGCCAGAGGCTTACAGCTGCAGAGTAACCCCCAAGCCAAAGGAGAAGTGCTGGGTTTGCACAGTGTGATCAGAGACAGACACTCTCAAAAATATTTCTGCTCAGACTTACCCTTCTGTCTCAGAGGAATAAAATATTTTCCAGTGAGGCTGAATTTCCCTTTTTGTGATGCCTTCACTAGAGAGGCATCATTCTCTCAGGCTCCAGAGACAAAAGATTAAAAAAAACCCTTTCATGTCTAATTTCAGTTTAACTTCTGTTATGACTCCCTGTGTCTGGCTCTATACCAGGATTTCCTTTGCCTTCTGAAGCAAGAGTAAACTCAAGTATTAAACAAAAACTTCTATTTAAAAAGAAAACAATTGCACTTTTCATGTTTAAATCTACACATTTGTTCTACAAACTTAAACTTGATCTATCATCTCTAACACCTCTATCAAAAAAACCCACGCTGAATAAAGCTGAGGGCTTTTCCCCTTTTGTTGACAATACAACAAATAAGTTCAAAACAAGAGACAACTGTGCACAGACAATGTGAGAGTCGCAGCAGACGAAGAGCTAATATAGAAAAGCTGATTTCCTGTTCATTTTCTGTGCCCGAGTCCTCCTCCCATGTTTCAATATCTGTATTGTAGTGTGATTCCACAGAGATCAGAAGGCCCTTGCAGACTCTGGTCCCTGTGCCACTGCAGGACCTTCTGAGACACCCCCTGCCCCCAGCAGCACCGAGAGCGTTACAAAGTCAAGGCTCAGATCTAGTGGGGAGAAGAGAGGACACAAAACAAAAAGGGAGAAATTCAGACGGAAAAGATAAGCTGAGGACACAGCACAGCCTTGATCTGCAGCTGATCTCATGCCCTCAGCACTGCTGGAAGCTCTGGCTGGAGCACAGCAGACTTGCACAGACCAGTCCCAGTTTCATTTACTTCGGAATGAAAGGCACTGCTGGCAGAGGCTCCACACACAGCCGAGAGCTCAGGAGCAAGTCAACGGCAGCTGAGGCACCTCGGGTGGCAAACACGGCCCCTCACACCCTCAGATGTGCAGGCTGAGCTCCTTCCAGCCGTGCCAAGAGCTCTCCCTGCCTTGGCAGGGATTTGGGCACCAAGCAGCAGATCAGGGAGGGATGCATCTGCTGGAGCAGCCAGCCAGATCTGCAGCCACCATCAGCCACGGTAGCTGCAGTGCTGCTCAGTCTGAAAGGAGGTATGAGATCACACTCAATTAGTTCATTCTCAAAGCTGCAAATATCATTGTTTGTGCAAGCATCATCACAATACCCTCCTGCTATAATTTTTTTTAAATAATCTTTTTTGTACCTAAGATAAGAAGCATGCAGAAAGAAGTTTAAAATGCTGGAGCAGCAGACTGGAGAAACTTGTCCTCTTTGTTCTTGCCAGAAGGATGCTCCAAATTCCCCAGGAAACACATTGCCTTATAGAGCACAAACGTTATTTTCAAATGAGCTTAAACCCCAGACACACATTTGCTCTGAGACACAGAGCTGCAGAGCCCCAGGAGAAACTCCTCAAAGATTCCCAGCAGCGTTTTTCCTCACGGCATTGCATGCAAAGCCCCCAGCCTGTTTCTGACCGCACCTGTGCAGGTGGGAGCCCCTCTCACACCCTCAGTCCACAAAGTGGCAATGCCAGCTTTAATAGGGTGCTTAAAATCCAGCAGAACCCACAGGACAACAGCCCAGCATGTTCTCCTCCAGGGCATGAGTCTGGTGTTGTTCCACAAGTCACCTTTTTGGTTTGGGTAACAACAATCCAGAGCCAAGGCCCCAGGAGCAAGGGCATTTCAGGTGCTGAATATTGGGATCTGGCATTAAAAAAGGAGGAACTTCTGGCTGTATAATTATAAACTGCATCATTATGCATGTGCACGACCAAAGGAGAGGACAAACTGAGGTCACCCAGGAGACTTTGAAGCTGGCATTTCTTCACCTCCAAGTGTCTGACTTTGCAGCTTTAATAATATTCTTGTCATGAAGGGGTTTTGTTTAATTTATATATAGATTATGGGTTGCTGTCTATTGGCAGACACCCACAGTATTGGCTGGATGCAGTTTAAACAGCAAACCTTCTCCCTGTTGGAAACACCTGTTTTAACCAGAAGAGCACTTCATTGCAGGTGTTATACTCTGAATGAAACAGGAGCCTATTTAGATTCTGTGATCTGCCCAGGGATGACAGCAGCATTTCATGCACCCATCAAAAGTTACTAACTTGGTCATTGTGGAATGGGGAATGGTGCATATGACCTTTCTATTAAATTACTATCACAGACTTTTAATGGGTTTCTCAGAAGTTATTGTTATTAACATGAATATTACAGGAATAAAGTCAGCCCCTCAGAGTCAGTTATCAGTGCTTAAACAAAGCAGGTATCTGCAAACAGCCTGCTGAGGTATGAAGAACTCTGCTGTTCCTAAAGGAAGACTTAGATGGACACAGATCTATTGCCTGGTAGAGATAATGGTAAGGATATCACCAGAGTCAATCAGGTGTTTTAGATGGGACAGAATTCCACAGCATGTCCTGTGGATAAGCGGGCACAAGCTGACCTTTGGCATCTGCCAGGCCTGTTTGGTGTGTGCTGGGTGTTGGCTGTGAGGGCAGGGCACTGGCCTGTGCCCCCGCTGTGATCCTGAGCTCCTGCAGCCCCACATCAGAGTTCATGTCACATTTACAGCTGAGGTGAGCGAGCAGCACAAGGGAACAAGTTTCCTAAGCCACGGTGGACTGCGCTTTTTTGAAGATGCCCCCTTTTAATTTTAATTTCTAAATTAGGAGTGAATAAAGTGTTTGGTCATTCAGAAGGAAGGACAGCACCTCAGTCACATCCAACTCTCTTAACCTGCTGTTCATGTTTCTTTGGTGCTCCCCCCACTACAATCAGGGCTCCAGTGGCTTTCTACATCTCCTGTGCCTATTTAATTTTTTAGTCCCTAAAGGAAAAATGACAGTATTGGGTCTGGAAAAGGGCTGGTCTGGAAGAGCTGGAATACACACAGCAATACACACAGTGGTTCTCTAAGGATGTCCCCTTGCAGCATGTCCCAGTCCCTGGTCAAAGGCCCAGTCCCAGGTTCCAGACAAGTGTTTGTGCTCTGGCCTTTTCTGGGAAAAAAGGAATGAGTTTTGAGGGTGTATAGAATCTTTTTTAACAGCCTCTCACTTCTCATGGTCCCAGTGAAGAGTTATCAGAGCCCTGAGTGTCCTCTGAGGGGCCACTACTCCTCTTTACTCCATTTACTGTGCTAAATGCCACCCTGTGAGCTACAGTACCATTTATAGAAATCCACGTAGAACTAAGTTACTTAATGTGAAATTGGCAACAAATAGCAAAGGCATTCTTCCAGGGAAGATTCACATTTTTTCTATCATGCCGTAGTTTTCAGCTATTATTGTCATTTCTTAAGTATAATTCTATATAGTTGGTGCTAAACTGAGTTTAGAACCTGTTGTAATTCCACGCTCCCATCTATTTTTCTGCCCCAGCAAGCCTAACTGCCAATAACAGGAAAAATCTACCCCATTTGCAAAGAGAAAATCATTATACTTGATTCTACACATACAGCAACTTAAATACTATAAATTTTAATACTGGGCATTGCAAAAGGCACTTGGCTATGTTGTGTGCTGCTTCCACTGATTCAGGATATGCAATAACTGTGCAATACAAGTCACTAAAGACTCCAAAAGCTACTGGAAATGGAGCATGTCTGGACCTGTGGAGCACCATGCCAGTACTGTGTTATCCAGCTTTTTACCTGGCAGCTGGTCAAACCCAATAAAACTAATTAGCATGAGTTTTTTTTTTTACAAATGGAAAGGCTGCAGTTAGAGACAACCCAAGTGCTGAGTGCAACAGGCAAACATCACAGTTTTTTTCTTGTGGAGAAAGGGGCAATTTGTTCCTGCTCAGTCCAACAGAGGAAGTCACAGCTCTGTTCTCCTGGGAGGCAACAGCAGAGAGGACCTGACTATCACCACTGTGATAAAGATGATTCCCTTGGTGCACTGTACTGAAACACTTGCAGATCCCCTTTAATGACATGCAATTTTTAGATGCTTTTTGCAGATCATGTTTTTTTCACACATCCTTCCATCTGCCACTGCTACAGGGTTTCATCCAGCCAGGTCCAACATACAGACACACAATTTCCTGTCACAGAGAACCCCACAGACTCCTGCAACCCAGCACCAGTGTAGAAATTTTGTGAAAATGCTCTACTCCCTGCCAGAGCTTTTGGATTTCACACCAGAGAAGATCACATGGCTCATGGTCTCGCTGCCACTTGCTTTTGGCATGTGGCAGGGGCTCACCAGTGTGACGTGGGAGCAGAGGCACAAATAAAGCTGCTCAAGCAGCTCGGGTGCCTCCAGCCATCACACTCAGAGCTGGTTGCCACCAGTACCCACAGCACATCCCAGTCTCACATCCAGGATTCTGTTGGCACCAAAAGGCACTGCAGATATTTACCCTGATCCTCTGAAAAACTAGAGGGAAATGAAAAACCAACAAAGAACAAGAGTCTTTGCTCAGGATGGCAAAACCAGGAAGATTATTTGATCAAGAGAATAAATCTGTCTCCTTCATAGGCAGTGATATTTGGGATGGCTCTGAGCAGCTATTTTCCCAGTTCCAGAAATTCTCTTTCTTGTCTGTGACTACAGACAGCACCATCACTACTGGATACTCCCATCCCATCTCCCAGTCCACACCTCACTCACCTTGCCACTACCAAAACGTGCATACAACAGCAAAGTGCCTCCCTTGCCCTGTGCCTGGATCCAGCCACGTGCTCAGAGCCTCCAGCTTTGGGCTGGGGCTGCCCCCTGCTCCCCACACATGTCCACAACCTATGGCTTTTGGGGCAGAACTCAGCATTTGCTGCTGGAAGGGCAGCTGGAAGCTTGGAGCACTGAGTCTATCAAGTTCTTTAAATTATTTGAGAATATTTACGGGCAGGTGCCAGCACAAGGCAGTTTTCCACTCCTTTTCCTTAGCTGTTGCTCCCACCCTAATGGACCCTCCCCAGAGCCCTCCTGGGAATCCACCAGAGAGCTATCCTTCCCTGCCAAGACTAGCCCAGGAAACCGTGGCTGATAACAGGCTAGGGGCAGCACACCGAGCAAAAGGCTCGCTAATGACAATGTTTAGCACAAGACAGACACCAAGGGTCCTCCTTGAACAAGGGGAGCTGTGTCTGACACTCTATCTGACTGCAGGGAGAGCAAAAATAGCTCAGTATAAGGAAGGACACACAGCCAGGCTCCCAGGGATGCTCCTGCCCAAGAAGGAATCTGTCCCTGGGAGTCTACAAAAGCCGTTCTTTGTCCCGCCTGCTGCCCCGTTTCCTCTGCTCTGTGCAGGTCTCAGGAAGTCAGCTCAGAATGCTCAGGTACAGAGGAACACCACTTTGAATGCCCAGCCTCCAAAGCCAGGCAGGCACCGCTCTGCCACGGACACCTTCAGAGCTGGGCCTCAGACCAGGAGCAGTCACTTCTGTGAAGTTCCAAGGGCATTCCCTCCCTCCCAAAGAAGGTTGCCCGAGCAGATGACTGCACCATTTTGGAGCCCTTTCCCCACTGCTGCGGGCACCTCTGCAGGCTGTGAGCACTTAGTCCAGAGCTGCCACCGAAGTCATATGCATTTTGAAACAGTGACTCTGCAGCCTTGGCCAAAGATTTCAGCTGCATTCCCCAAGCGTTATGCTCACTGTGCTAAAAAGCACCTGCAAAGCAGTTCTTCCTGATATTTACTTTGTAAAATTAAAGTACAGGGAGGGGAAAAAAACAGAAATCAGTATCTTTCTGCTACCCCTTAGTTTGCATAAGCAGTCAATGGTAAATGTCAAATGCCAGCAGAGCATTAGGAAAGGATCACACCGAAAAATTCTGTCTTCGAGGCCAGAGCCCAAAGCCCTCAGCAGCCCCAAAACTGCTCTGGTTTCACACATCCTACATCAGGAACATGTACAATAAGGCCTAATTTAGCCATCACAACTCCAGGAGTGTGGGAGTCAGACAGACTCCAACAGCACAGACACAGAGGGTTCTCTCTACACTGAATTTTAGGAAGTGCTCCCCTGCTTCAGACAGCTCTGCCCAAGTTCAAAGGAAGGAACATGGGATACTGTGAGATCCAAGCTCATTAGAGGAGCAGGTGGGGAGGTCTGCAGCTGAATAAGCAGGTTGCTTTGGGAATAACATGAAACAGATGTCCTGTCTCTGCATTCCCTGAACATTTTCTGCAAATAAATTGCAAGTTCAGGGTCTAAGGCTGAGTCTGTCATTTATCTCTTTAGCAACTCCTTCTGTTTTCTTATGTCTGTTTTCTTTCAGGGCAGAAAATCCTTTCTGTAATACGATGACTTTAGAAGCTAGAGAGCAAAATCTGCCTTTTGATTGAGCAAGGGAAATGAAGGACTCCCTGCTAGATGAGTTTACTGATATTTCAGGTAGAGAGTACTGGGAGATGCTCTGCACATGGTCCAGGACAGACACATTCAAACAACATCAAAGCTCACTGAAGAAAACCATCAACTAGGCTTTATTAAGGGCATTTCCCTTCAAGATATTTTCCCAAAAAAGTTTCTTGTTCAGGCTGGGGAGGAAGTTGGCTTTTTACATATGTTAAGTATAGCCTGCAAACTGTTATTTCAGCAGAGCAATGCCTTTACTCACATCAAATGTCTGAAGGAAAGAGATGAGGGACACAGGTTCTGACCCCATAGCCAAGGAAATACTCACTCTGGGCTAGAGCCATATTTGCCAAGAGATGACTTCAAGCACGTGCTAAGGAGGCTTGATTGCCCTTCATTCAGGAACATTTTGCTTTGAAAGACCAAAGCATTTCACGCACAGTGTTCTGGGGTGGCTCTGCCCGCAGCCAGCCCCAGCCTTTACCAGGAAGCAGCTATCGATCATCACAAAGCCCCTATCGCTTCCCACCCACAAGGTCTCGCTGAGATCCGTTCAGGTTTGGCAGCCAGCCCTGTCTGTCAGGGCCCAGGACACGTTTTAAAAACATTACACAGATAACATACAAGGGACTAAAAGAGGCAACAATCTTCTGACTCTTACTAGCACAAAAAATGAGACTTACAGGTGTACTGCCCTCACCCACAGCGATGTGTCTCTTCTGCCTGCGCTGCTGGGATAACCTTTCCTGTGTGCAATTCTCTTCATAACGTGCCTAACTCAAAACTGTGCAAAAGAAACTTCCAAAAATCTGCACAGAGGATTAGCTCAAGTCTCAAGACAAAGAGGCAATAATTCACCGACTCCATCAGCACTATCAGAAGCTAATGTAAAATCAATTCCTTGGGAATTTCCAAAAATGTCAGATGACAATAATACCTTAGTGAGGCAGAGCACATTTTATGCATCCTGTTCATTAGCTGAAAAGCCTGTCTGCATGACTGTTTTTTCTCATTTGAATTAATCACGCTGTATATTAAGAAGAGACCCGCTGAGCTCTTTAATACATAAAGTATTTAAAAGATGTTATTAAAAAAGTTATTTTGGAAAATTGCAATTACACATCTATGTGTACACTTGCAATTATTGCTTCTCTTCCTGTCAGCCTGCGTCAAGCAAGAGACACAGGAGTGTTTCCAGAGGTTTGCAGCCATGATGGGGATGTTTACAGGGAAGGAACAGCATTAGAGTATTCTCCTTGTGGAAGGAAACACATCTTCCAACCCAGGTTTGGCACAAGAAGGTTTGTCAAAATATTTCATACTAAGTTTATAGAGTACCTCAGTGTGGATCCACACCCCTGTTCCAAACCCAGGAAGCCAGAAAATCCAAGCTCAGTCTAGTCCATAAGTGGTGCCCACAGCCTCCAACTGAGGCTGTGCACAGAAGCTCCTCTATGTGAAGCATCTCAGTTCATCTGGAGCCTTAAATATTTCAAAAAGCCCTTTGCAAGGCAACAAACCCATCTGTCCACCAATGTACATCCCCTTATGTGAATTAAGTGTTGTACCTCAAAGGAACTTCAGCTTTTTGCTTGGGCCTTTTACAAGTAGACAATTTTTCTAGCTTGAGTTTCTCTTCCAAGTGATACAATAAATGCAGCCGCTGCCAGTTTATCCCCATTTACTCTGGCATCAGGCAGCCCTCCTCCCTTCCTGATGTTCATCCTTAAACTATTTATAGGCAGCAGCCTAAAACATCCAGCCAGCCCCTGAAGTGAGACTTGGGCACTGACTTTCGTGTGCAAGACAAGCAAAACACAAGACAATCTGCATATAGAGCTATCACCCTGCTACTGTGATTAAAGCAGGAGAACAGCAAATGTGAATTCCACAGCCCTAAAAAATCTCATGAAATCTGTGAATCACAAATGACCCCCACGGACAGCGTTGGTAAAGGTTGACACAAGGGCAGCAGTTCCAAGTGCTAAATGGATAAAGTGGTATCCCCAGCAGAATTTTTCTTCATTCATTATCAGTGCATTTTTAGAGTCACCACATAACCCTGCCCACCCTTCCCCACAGGGATATTGGTGTCAAGTCATTGGTCAGCAGAATATTGTCACATTTCACAATATCACCCTTAAGTACACGAGCTCTCAACAGGACAGTGCTGGAGGTTATTGATTTTGAACCACTGACACAGCAGACAGCATCCCCTCAGCAGGAGAGATGCCCAAGGTCAAATGCCTTCTTAAAATACACGTTTGGCTACAGGAGTTTCATTAAGTTCAATAAACCATCAGGTATTGACTGGCAGCACTATTTATAAATAATCAGCCTGTGCAGTGCTGACCCCTTTTTTATGTGATGAAATTTGCTTCCTCTTGTCAGTGTCAGGTATTTTGACTTGGCAAAGTGCTGTGACCTCGCCTACACTAAAAATGAAACTGTGTATGAAGACTGTCATAAAAGCCCAACACCAGCTCCCGGAAATAGCATGTATCTATTTAGGCAATATAAACAAGATGTCAAGTCTTTAGGAGCGTGAGCTGTTGAAGCAAGCACCAAACCCTCCCCAGACATTTGCACACCACAGACAGGGAGTGAGGGAGCTCTTTCATTCAGCCTTCATTGAATAAATAATATATTATGCACGAGCAAAATCTGTGTTATTGCAGCAGTGACAACAACTCATCCTGAATGAGGACATCCAGGAATTAAAGCGCTCGCTCTTCGTGCATTTCCTAAAGGGAAAGGATTTCCTAAAGGCAGCATTTCTCGTAGAGGAGCTGTGATGTCCCACAGCACTGTGGGCCCAGCCAGGTCAGGGCCTCAGCAAAGCCTCCCTTCTCAGAGCTCCAGTGCAGGACCAACAACCTCCCTTAGTTCAGCATTGCTTCCTCCCCCTTAGCCCACAGCTGGCAGGAGCTTTATCCACCACAGGCTGGCAAAATTTCATTTTGAGTTAATGGTCCTTTATTTCTCAATGGAATCACCTTACTCCTACTTATACCACAGTGGCAGAAGTAGGGATCCCTTTTCCTCTTTCTGAGGTAGTTTGTTCACCTGACCTTTAAATTCTCCTGCAGCATCCATAAGGCAGGTAGGGGTGGGGAATCACACCAAAAAAAAAACCGGGAAACATAAGCTCATCCCTTCAAGCCATTCTATATTTAGCAGTTCCCTGGCGTGCTGCTATGTTCCTAATTGCTGTTGTCAGAATACGCGCAGGAGAGGGAGCTGCTGTTTTACAGAACAGCCCTTCCTGCCCAGGTGTGAAGTGTGGGTGTCGGCCGGCCCGGAGCAGGAGCGGCCGGGGTCAAACATAGCGCCCAGGCTCCTCTTTCCCTAAGGCCCAGCCTTGCTGTGCTCGCCCTGGAAGCTGCCGGGGTTTGTTTCCGTGCTCACCCGCCACTCACAGCAAGGGGTGCACTCCCGGTGTGTGTGCACCCACACTTACAGTCACTGCCTTGCACGGGGACATGCTGATTTGCAAGCCAGCGGCGTTCAGTGACATCGCGCTGTGACGAATATGGGGGATGGAGAGATAAGGAGTTATTACAAGGCAGGATTAAAACCCTCCAGTTGATCTGTATTGATTTTATTTTTGCCGTGCTGCCTGCCGGATCATACATCTTCCCATTCCCGTCCCGCTGCTGGGCAGGAGGGGGCACGGCTCAGCCGAGCCCGCAGAGCCCGGCACATATCCATGGAGCCGAGGAAAAGCCGCCGGCATCCTCGAGTGGTTACAAATTACAGACCTCTCACCAGGGGAGCGGCTGGAGCCAGGATCCAGCTCGCAGCGTGCCAAAGCCAAGCGCCGCTGAATTACACCCTCAGCTGCTCTGCCAAAGAGCCGCTGAGGCAGAGGCAGGCTCCGCAGGTCCGTGCCCGGGCCCCCGTGGCCGTGCAGCCGCAGCGGCCCAGGCAGCAGGGGCCGGGCTGCTCCCCGAGGGCCGCGCTCGGCCCGGGTTCGCCCTGTCCGCGTCTAACAGCGACATCCCCTCGGGGAACAAGAGGCAGGGGCTGCACTGCGGCAGTGCCGAGGGAGAGCTCCCACAGCCGCGCCCTCAGCAGCCACAGGCGCTGCGCTGCTGCCTTCGCCCCAGCTCCCCTTCTTTCCAGCCCAGACTGACCCAGGAGCAACTGCTGCGTGACCGAACAGCTCCCGCCCCTCCCTGCTGACCGGAAAGCATCCGATTATTGCAAAGCGGGAATTCTATTCAACCTTGTTAGCATTCGCCAGGCGTCATTTCAACCCTAACATTAGAGGTGTTTAATAGGGCCATACTGGAAGTCTTTGAACCTTGCAATCAATACAGCTGAGCCGCTGCACAAAATTTACCATTGATCTGTGTTTCACTTCATTAAATGTTAGTTTTACAAGCTTTGAAGATAGGCCTGCTTAAAACTGTTTAACAACCTGTGGCTGCAGCATCAGCTCTAAATGGCCACGCAGCGCTGACTGCAGGCTAACCCACTAGTCAGTGAACTCTAGCCCTGCAACAGCCCCAAACTCACTTTTAAAAACTTGCAACATGCTCAGCAACATTCCCTTTAAGCTCAAAGCACACTGACAACCCCTTAGAGAGCCCAGACAATCAAACAAACCCTGGCCCCACCTTCTCTGAACACCCAGCTCAGCTGCAGCCAAGCTGCCCACCCTACAGACCCCAAGGAGGGACATGAATCTTCTTCAAATACTGATTTTTTTTTTTAAACATTCCAGCTCTCCTGGAGCAAGCAGGCACATGTGGTTAGTCACTTGGAGACCACACAATCCTCAGGTGGACTAAGCCATACAGATTTGCTGCAATAATAGCATGCACACCCAGAAAATTAATCATCAAATCTGCTTTCTGGCTTCTCTTCCTCGATCCACTGAGTTAAGAGCGAAACACAAAACCTTGATTCCTGCTACACCAGGATGGCTGAGAAGATCCATCAAGCCCTGAGTCCACAGGCAGGGCTCTGCATGGGATAAATTATGAGGGCTGAGAGCAAACCATCACTCTGCTACCACTACTAACACACAGTGTTACTTATCTTCTAGACAAGTGTAATATTTTAGTGCAAATGGGTTTATGTATTTAGTATTTCCTCATTTCTAGGGCCTTGCCTCCCCAGCCTCTAAATTTACACTTCCACAGCCAGCAGCTAGTAATTTAGAAAAATACTGTGCACTCATTACAGAGGAAAACAAAACCAAAAAATCCACATCCATGATTCCTTTATGTTCTGGTTAAAGGTTGCACTTTCCTCTTCATTCCTGTCTCCTGCAATTTATTAAGCCCTTTGCCAGGGTAATTCATGGAGTAGGTAAAATGGATTTACACAAATATTCAATATATTACCCAAAACATAAGAACCAGCATACTTGAAAGTTAAAACACACATATACATAGATAAATATAAATCTTTAAAGCAGTAGCTGAGGACCTTTGTCACCTACCACGTGCAGACAGGCTTGGGGCCTCCTTGCTTCTGCCATCCAGAGCTGCTTCTGGAGATGCTGCCCAGGTGCTTTGGGAATGGCTGCTCTGTGACAGCCCTGCACTGCTCCCCTTCAGAGGGAACGCTCCCCGTCGGCACCGGGGGCTCGGAGCCTCAGGCCACCTTCACAGCCCCAGAAAAAGCAGTTCCCCCACCCACGGAAATCATTCCAAATTATTGGACAGGGCAAAAGCACAGAAAACATTTTTGCATTGATGCTCCACCAGAATCTCCCAGATGCCACTACTGAGGTGTTACACTTCAGTAATTGTTCATTCCCCTACCACCAAATGGGCGTTGTTAAACTTTGAGGGATCCTCTTTTGGTTGTCATGAGCTCCATGGCCAGGAGGGAGACACAAATGCTGAGATTTGGAGGTCTGCCCTGCACAGAGTGATCAAAACCAGCCCTGCTACACATGCCAGGGAGGTTCACAGCCCCCACTACAGCAAAGGCATTCAGAGAATTCTCCTCTGTGCATTATTTCTCTCCCTCATCCACGGCTTTGCTTTGGGCCATGCAACAGCAGAGGCTGGGAAGTGGAATGTTGGAGCTGAAGCATGCCACAACGCAATGTTTATTGTCACTGTCTGCAGGAGAAATGCTGTTTCTCTGACAGACTGACATTCCCTCACAAAACAAATACACTCCCACAGGATAAAAGGAGAGGGGAGCTGCTCCAGCCACAGCCCAGCAGGACTTCACAGGGCCCAGCAGCCTCTGCCAACTCGCCTGGCACAGCCACAAAACCAGCTCCAGACCCAAGGCAGCAAAGGAGAACTGAAATCAGCTCTCAGCTGCAAAGTTTTATTCCTCTGAGCATCGATAAAACCCAGATGGTCTTTTCTCTGAGTGAAGACCATTTTGCACCTGGAAAACTCCAGTTGGGAAGAGAAACCAGAAGGCTAAGGGGGGAAAGCTGCTCATGCAAGCACTTTGCTTTGCAAACAGAGCTGTACCCCTCTAATCAGCAGCAAATGTTCCTGTGCACAGCAGGAATATGTGCAAACCAAACCTGTCTCTCAAAGAGATGAAGGCATTTCTTCATGTCAATAAATATTTCACATTGATGTAAACAAAAAACCACAAACAGACACCTGTTGGAACACTTAAAATTGAGGGGAAACATTGACAAAAATGGTGTTAATGAGGCTGTTTGGGAATCTACATTTCTTTTCTGAAATTGTTTGTAGGACTAGGGCCAAAGTCAGCAGCAGATTGGAGGGACCTTTCCTCAGGAGCAGAGTTCAAACAGCAGGATTTTGCTGAGCAGTGCTCCCAAGCAAAGGCCATCCAGCATTCCCAGGCGCCTCCCAGTAGTACCACAGCAAATAACACCACATACTAACATAAACACTAAGACCAAATAGAATAAGCCTGCTTTTCAGGTTCTATAAACTCCGAGTAAACCCCATAAAGAGTTACCCCTCTCTACCAACATGTAAGGTGAAATTGATTTTTAAACCATGTTAATCACTACATGTGACAATTTCCATGTAATTTACTCACTCCTCAGGAAACTGCAACAGACGCACCAAATCAAGAATATAAAATGTGTCATTTTGAGGTAATTTCCCAGTAATTTATACCCATGAAATCCCAGTCAACAGGACTGTATCTGTAAAGCAGCAATAGAAACATGAAGGGATTTGGGCCCTTTTTTTAAGGGAATATCTGGTAAACCAGCATTAATTTTCTGGTGGGTTGGAATATTGTATGGATCACCCAAGTAATTGAAAACAGAATAAAAACTTGGGTTTGTGTGCAGTTGTAGTTCAGCACTACAGTCATTTTTGCTGCCATTTGGACATCTTTATGTATCTGAAAAAATAAAAACTCACAGGGCACATCTTAGCAGAGTGTTACTTTGGTTACACAGCTCTCTTCTAATACTACCCCTTAATTTATATAATTTCAGCTTCTCTTGTTCAGGCCACTGGAACTCTGAGGTTAGTAATACAAAAAATAGGAACTAAAAATGTGGTTAATAGGCAGTTCAGCCCAAAACATTTTGGGAGCATATTTAATTAGTCCTAGAGAAGAAAAAGAAAAAAGTCTGCCTAATATTTCCTTCCCAATCAAACAAATAGCACAGGGTAATTCGACTAAACCACTTTCCTTCTTGCAGTCACTCGGATGGACTGTTTATACATTTTCTATGATGAGCAATTAGTCTGATTTATGGACTGTTTATGTATTTTCTATGATGACAAAACTAAAATGCAGCAAATGCAACTTAGAACCTATTTTTTATAACATGCATTCAGAAAGTTTTCCTCAGTCTGTGACATCAAGAGCTCCTGAGTTTACCCACAAGCACAGGTGGAGGCACAAATTATTTATGTAGATCCCATCCAGCCCAAGAAAAATTCTCTCCTTCTATGACACAAAGGACTGGAAATCTCCAAATTCTGACTTTTTTTTTCCCCTCCAGACCCTCCCAGATCAGTATTTTCTGTATTTATGGCAAGTACCTGTGCTGAGGATGAAGGCCTGGTCCTGGCGGCGCTGTGAGGTGAGAATGGGGCCATGGGGGAAAATGGCAGAGACGGGGCTGTGAGGGGAGTTATGAGGGGAGAATGGAGCCATGAGGGAAAAACAGAGCTTGAGGAGAGAGGAGTTGGGAGGGGAGAATGGGGCCGTGAGGGAAAATGGCAGAGATGAGGCTGTGAGGGGAGTTGTGTGGGGAGAATGGGGCCGTGAGGGGAAAACAGAGCTTGAGGAGAGAGGAGTTGTGAGGGGAGAATGGGGCTGTGAGGGAAAATGGCAGAGATGGGGCTGTGAGGGGAGAACGGAGCC